>VCRD01005335.1:0-31563 GCA_006783055.1 Trinorchestia longiramus
TGCTGAGAAAAACTTTTCTTGCATATACTCGTATGAACGAGCGTATTTTTAAAAACTGCGTTTTAAAATTAAAACAAGCGCTGGCATTCTTATATTTAATATTTAAAGTACCCACAGATATTTAAAGTATACCAAACTATTTGTTGAACTGCAAAATAATTGATTTATTTGGACTAAAATATTTATACCAGAAGGAGGAGGGGCGGGACCTAGCCCTCTCGCGCAACCAATCGCAGAGCAGCTTTAAAAGACTCCTAGGTAGAGCTGTACTCGCAATATAGGGCAAAAATACGCGTTCGGCAGCAAATCTAAAGGAGACTACAGTCGAGTAGTCTACTTTAGCTGTCCCGTGCTGTCGCTAACACAGCACTGACAGAGGCGATTACGATCCAGTAGTCTACTAAATATTTTCCACGAGAAAAAATGCAGGTAGTCCATTAGTGCTGTCCACCCTTCAAACGGTGTAGGACTCAGTGAAGCTTTACTTAGGGAATATTTTATAGCTCGCATTCTTACTGAATATCAACCATTTATCGTAGATCAAAGTAACGAAACACCTCTTGAAGAATTAGCAGCGCTAGCAGACAAATTATTTGAATTACCATCTAAGGCATCTCTAACTAACAGTAATGTAACTGCCCCTATCAATTCCGCTTCTTTAAGGAAAGTAGACCCTATTGTGGTTAACCCTGATGCTTCAAATGTTACCAATCAAACATTGCATAATGATATTCAAAGTCTAGTGCTCGTTATTGCTATACTAACTGCTAATGCAGAAGCAGAACGTCGTTCACAGACAAATACTGTAGCCGCTATTCAGAAACCTCCTGTAAAGCAATTACTACCTGTACCTCATTATGCTAGAGATGAAACTCGCTACACTGAACCTGAAGCCCGTTATGTTGGACCTCATGATCAGTACCTTAGACCTCGTGTTAGATATATCCAACCCAAGATCAGGTATATCCAGCCTGAGACTGGTTACGCACAGCCTGAAATCAAATACATATGTACGCGAAAGTCGGTACGACCATATGTATAATAGAGCTAGGAATTACAGTCCTGCACCACAACAGTGCGTACGCAATCATTTCTTTGGTAGATCTTACTCACCAACTCGTTCATTCTCGCGTCCACGTGATGGATTATGTTGGTATCACGAAAAATTTGGCTCTGACGCTCGTAAATGTGCTTCACACCTGTGCCCGAAACATGCTGAATTTCAGTCGGGAAACTAATTGCTCGACGTGTCAACGCAAGCATCACATCGAATGCTAATGTCACTCGCTTGCTCATCATATATGATCCCTTGACTAATCTTAAATTTCTGATAGATACAGGATCTTCATTGTCTATAATTCCAGCAACTGCTTACGAAAAATTGGGTATCGGTACTAATAACCTTCGTGCTGTCAATGGCACACCCATAGCGTGCTTTGGATTTAGAGATTTGAACTGTTCTTTGGGTTTGCAACGTGACTTTAGTTGGTCGTTCATTGTTGCCGCAGTTCAGCGCCAATCATTGGTGCTGATTTCTTATCAAATTTCGGATTAATTGTTGATTTAAAAAACAAACTGATTAGGGACGAAACAACAAATCTTTCCAGACCTCTGTCATCAGTGAACATTACTCATAGTTTGCACTCAATAGGTGTTGCTTTAGATTCTCAATGTAAATACCATTTGATTTTGGCTGGTTATCCCGCTCTAACTAACCCTAACCCAGCAGCCAAGAAAAACCAATCCTCGACTTAACATCATATATTAACCACTGTACCTCCAGTTTTCTCTCATGCACGACGCCTACTGCCCGATCGTTTCGTAGCCACTAAGACCGAATTTCAACGCATGCTTAATGCAGGTACAGTCCGCATATCAAAAAGCCCATGGGCTAGTCTGCTCATGTTAGTACCCAAACCAAATGGTGAATTCCGCACCTGTGGAGACTATCGGCGACTCAATGCAATTGCTATTCCCGATAGGTTCCCAATTACACATTTATTAGACTTTAGTACTAATTTTAACGGTGCTACTATCTTCTCTATAATAGACTTAGCGCATGCCTTTCACCAAATTCCTATGGATGAAGATTCCGTTCAAAAAAGGCAGTAATTACCCCCTTTGGTCTCTTTGAATATACCACAATGCCGTACGGGTTGAGAAATGCACCTCAGACTTTCTAAAGACACATGTCTAATATCTAGTCTGAATTGCCTTTTGCTTATACCTATCTCGACGATGTAACAATCGCATCATCCAATCCAAAACAACATGAAGAACACTTGCAAACCTAGTTTGAACGTCTTGCCAATCACGGTTTGTTGATCAATCCTGCCAAATGCGAATTAGGTAAACATTTCTTGACTTATCTTGGTTATGAAATCTCTCAGCTTGGTTTAAAACCTTTCCCTTCGAAAGTTAAAGCCATTCGCAAATTTCCTAAACCTGAAACACAACGTCAACTGCGTCGTTTCTTAGATTCCGTTAATTTTTATCAAAGGTTTATTAAAAACTGTACCCAAATCTTATTACCTTTGTCTTCATTACTTGCCCCCAAGCGTAGGGGCAAATCTATAACATCTTCAGAATTTGTGCCACAAAGACTACATATATAAAAATAATCATTCAGTCATAAAATAAATCGTAATTCTTTACGAAAAATTCTTCGCATTTTTACAAGTACATTTTGTAACTTTACTTGCAATTAATTAAATTTTTTTATTTTTTGTCAAAATAACAAAATAAGTCTTTTGTTTTTTGCGATGTTGCCAAAATTTCAATCTCTGTCTGTCGTAAACCATAGACTTGACTAACAGACTGAGAAGTGTCACTCGTGACTTTCGTTCTTACAGAGAACAAACGTAAGTACTAGGTTTTAAATTTGAAGTGTTTTTGAATCGTGAGTACTTCTACCTTTTTAAGATTTTTAGGATGTCATTTAGGAACAATTTAATCGCCAGTATAGGATAAATAAGGTACAGGTGTAGCTTTTATTTAGGATGTCCTAACCCTGTTCTTTTCCTTTTTCTTGTAATTGTTGTCGCCTTTACCAGCTAATTCAGAAATTAATTCTCTAGTTGTACTCTTATAATTCATTCTTAAAATTTACATAAAAAGAACCTTCTCAACTTTCATTGCTGATTTATCACTAGATGTTAGTAAATTCAACTTCCTAACTTGCATTTAGAAGTTCAATTACCAAAGGAGGTGAAATCTTGTTCCTCACATTCTTACCATCTGGCAATTCCCTAAACTTATGCCATGATTCTTAACATGTCCTAAATTGCTCTTCGAGTTAGTTAAAATTTCAAGATGGCACAGCTCTCTGCTGTGTATAGAAATTGATTACTAAGCTAGGATTTTTCCTATTCCTTGTTTACATGAGAGATGTAAAATTTTTATAATAGTAATTGACTTGGATATTAGATCTCATAACTTTCTCTTAAAGTAGGATGTATTGTACTTTTATCTAGAGTAGGATGTATTGTAACTCTTGAAGTAGGATGCATTTTTCTAAATTACAATATTTTTTGTGCATTAGGTATTGCACTTGGTGTATGTATTTTTGTAGATAATAGTACTTAGGATGCTTATCTCTGGTGCCTACTTGAGTCAGATTGTATTATGCCCTATATGTATAGGCATGTCCAGTTCAACAAATGTGCTGACATGTATAATTATGTGAACCAATTTAATTGTCTCGCTCTTTGACTTATTTTAAATCAAAGAGCGCTTCTTGTATAGCTACTCGGTATTTGTAACGTTTGGCTCTTTGCAACAGAAGACCTTGATTGCCTGTGCTCATTGGCAGTAGACTGCTGAACTTGGTGGCACGACTAGCTTAGTTTATAAAATGACATATTATTTTAGCACAGCAGAAGACTTATATGGACTTTCTCTTCCAGAAATCCCTAGCCCTGTCTCTCAGCTCATAGCTTCCAGCTCATGGCTTTCAGCTTGTAGCCTTCGGCTCATTGCTTCCAGCCATTGCATATCGGCTCACGGCTCGTGCTCACTGTTATCCGCTTGCTGCGTGTCAGCTCATCTCGCCCTCAACCTCATCAAGGGCCACCCTTTCTTAGCACAAGTCCTCTAAGATCCCTTATAAACTTGAGATTAGCTATCTTAATGCAATGATTCACCGGAATTCAGGAAAGCATCCCCACTGCCTAATTTAGTACTCGTGACATCTCAATTACTACATTGACTAGATTATTAGGAAGCATTAGCTTTCCATCTTCTAGGCTCTCTATCTTGGATCCACGGATGGATCCTCCCTCATCACTGAATATTCGCAGACCACAATAAAGGAATCTACCTCTGAAGATAAGTCCGTGTTCTCATTTATCACTGATAAGAGGTATATCCCAACAGTCGACACCCTATTTTTTTACCAACCCTCTGAAAACCTTAAAATTCACAAATCAACTCTGATTGTGTGGAATACGGACGCTTCTGTTGCGTTCGATACCATCAAGGAGCGACTTGCTCTCGCTACCGAATTATCGTACTTAATTTCTGGGGCTGAATTCAGTTTAGTTGTGGATGCTTCAGACGTTGCAGTGGGTGCCGTTTTGCAGCGGACAGTCGGTAGTTTAACTTCTCCCTTGTCATTCTTCTCAAAGAAACTCTCGCCTACCTAGCAACGCTACAATGCATTTGGCAGAGAATTGTTAGCTATTTACATGGCTTTTCGTCACTTTCGCCACATTTTAAAAGCGAAACACTTTGTTGTTTTCACCGATCATAAACCTCTTGTCTCCGCCATCCACATGCCCACTGATCGACACTCCCCCAGAGAATCGCGACATTTGTCTTATATTAGTCAATTCACCACCGATTTGCACCACATAAAAGGTTCCGAAAACGCGGTTGCTGATTGTCTTTCAAGTATCAACTGTGTCTCTATCATTCCCGTACTCGAACAACTCACTTTAGAGAGTATTACTAACGCTCAAAAGGAGGATCCTGAACTCAAAAATTTGCTAAAAGCAACACAGAACTCCTTGCGGTTGGTGCCATCTAATGGAGCGTACTGTGATGCCGATTTCCCTGATCGTTATTACCTACCTGCAACCCTTCGCAGAGCTGCAATAGCTCACTACCATTCTCTATCGCACCCTGGTACCGACCGAACTTTGCGTCTCATTGCCGAACACTACGTTTGGCCTTCCATGCGCAAAGACGTCAAAAATTTCGTACAACACTGCCACGATTGCCAATCAAGTAAGGTCACTAAGTACAATCGTGCTGCATTGCAGACTTGTGCTTTCACTGGAAACAAATTTGACTCAGTGCACCTTGATTTAGTAGGACCATAGCCCACCTCACGCGGTTACTGGTATTTGCTTACCATGATTGATAGATTTTCGCGATGGTTAGAAGCCGTTCCAATCACTGATATTACAGTTGAAACTGTAGCTCGTACGTTCGTACACTCGTGGATTTCTAGATTTGGCGTTCCTCTAAGTATCACCCACGATTTTGGTGCCCAATTCACATCGAAACTTTGGGCAGACGTCTTGTCTCTTCTCGGTTGCACAAATTGTAGCACAACTGCCTTTCACCTGCAGTCTAATGGCCTTATTGAGCGAGTTCACTGCGACCTCAAGACTGCATTAAAGTGTCTCAACAGTCGCTCCGATTGGGTTGACAACCTCCCCATGATTCTCTTAAGTTTGCGTAACCTTCACAAGCAAGATCAGCAAGCTACGACATCAGGAATGTTGTACGGACAATCCTTACGCTTGCCGGGTGACATAGGTAGGTAATCCTGACGTATCTACGTCATTTTCACTCACGAATCAAAACTCGTATAGTGAACGCCTCAAACACTGCATGAGACAGATTCGTTATGTAGCACCTCGTCCAACTCAAACTGTTGATAAATTGGACCCAGCATTACAAACTTACACACATGTGTACGTTCGCGTTGATGCTGTCAAGCCTGCTCTTACGCGACCTTACGATGGCCCTTTCCTTGTCATCAAGCGTACTCCAAAATACTTCATAATCGATAAGCTAGGAAAGCACGACTCTGTCTAGATTGATCGTCTGAAAGCCGCTTATGTGTCAGACGCACTCTTAACCAATAACTTTCAGCCCTCTGCAGACCCTAATCTTTCTGTAGACTTGCAATCATTGCTCAAACCACCTGTGCGTAGACTTAAATTCGCATCGCAACTTGCTTAATCGCTGCCCGGCAACTTACCCTGTAACCCTTTTGTCCTGACAGGTCAGGATAGAAAATAAATATAAATAAATTAGAACTTCCATTAAAGAAAAAAGGGACAGAGGGATATTCACTGACTGGCAATACCGAGACTCCAGCAGCTTATGCGACACGTGTGCCCGGCTGCCCGCGCCGCTTTGTCTTTTCGCGCTACCGTCGAAGCCACACGTAGTCAGTATTGTTCTTAAAAACAGTGTTAAGTCCACACCAAATCAAAAATGTAAGATATTGTGTAAAGTGTAAACTATAATCGAGAGTATACTTAACTCTATAAGTGCGTCGATATCAGCATTATTCTAATTGTGCATTATCATAGCTGAAAATGCAGTCATAGCCTATGCAGATAGGAGGCCAACTGTGATATCCATAGGACACTGAAGAATGCTCAAGGTGCTAGAGTCATTTAATATAATATTCTGTCGTCAGTGATAGCTGTAGAATTTGTGTGATACTGACAAGTGTCAGTATATGGATTTCATGTGAGCCAAGAAGTTATCTCATTCATGTTTGTGATAAATTAAATGTGTTTAGTCCTTCCTGCTCAATCACCAGCGTTCTAGTACAAGCATAGCTGTAGAATTTGTGTGATACTTACAAGTATCAGTATATGTATTTCATGTGAGCCAGGAAGTTATCTCATCAGTGTGTTTGTGATAAATTAAATGTGTCTATTCCTTCCTGTTCAATAGAATCCTGGTTGTACAGTGACACAACAAAAATATTTTACACGCACAGTCACTTCTTCATTTAGTTAACTAGCATCTATTCACAGGAGATGCAACTTTCAGTGTAGAATGCAGAAAAATGTCTTCTGGTCTACAGCAGCATTATAATGCGTTCAATGTAGGTGTAAAAGGGTTTTACACTACCCAACATTGGAAAGAAAAGTTCCTTAAACAATTTTTATGTCATTAATTCAGTGCATGATTTTTTTTGCATAACAAACAGTGCCTGTTGCTAAATACAGTTAGCCATTTCTTTTTCATTTGTGATGCTGAGTTGCAGCAGTTATATGTTTCTAAGCAATACTCGTGCTTTGATGTGTCAATCATGGTAGTTCATTATATTTTTGGGTAATAAGTTTGCAGTGTAATTCCCTCTTATGTAGAGGCTCTAAAACATTTTATAACTGTGATGTATATGATATTTCTCTCTAACACTCAGGTTGGTGAACCTCAAGTCATTTATACTTGCACCTTCAGTTATCTATATGCTTTCCTTTCTAAAGGAATTATATTTATGCTAGTACGGTTCCAAAAGGAAATTATATTTTTGTGTATATGTAGCAGCAACTTGTTATTTGAGCTGCAACTGTGAGATTAATGTTATTACTCTAGTTCAGTGTAGCTGCCAGTGTTTTCAGTCAGCCTCAATGGCCAGTATTATGTTTGAACTTTGAAGATAATCATGCGTGCCATTTCAGACGTCAGTATTATGTCAGAATATTTAATTTTAAGTTAAAAAATTAGTTCTGTAAACTTAATTTGTGATTTGTTCTCAAATCAAGGCTTCAATAAACTCAAATTCCACGACCTCATCATTTATCCTACGGGACACGCCTAAGTCCCGGACAACTTTACTTATTTCTAACCGATCGCTGGACACACTTCCCCGCCATTCCAGTATTCCGGTCACGATCTCGAGTTACCCTGCTACAGGAATTACTCACCTATCTGAATTAAACTTGCAAACTCGTAGGGTGAACTTACCGCAGCTTGTTCAAGTTCCTGACAGCCTTAGCGACCGCCCCACTCAAAGCGGCCGCCTTGTCACTCGTCCGGCGCGCTATCGTTAACTTTATTTAGACCGACTTTCCAGTCTTAAAACGAAGGAGATAGTGTAACATTACATCGCTGCTCATGCTCCATTTTCAAATTATGCGTACAAATTAAATCGTACTTTTTACAATAAATTTCTTGTATTTTTGTAAGTAAGTTTTTGTAACTCTAGGTGAGATTCGTGTAAATTTTTAATTATAAAAATTCGCTGTATTTTGTTAAAATCATCCTTAGTACTTCAAGAACTGTCGCTATGGCTTTTTTTTTTAATTTCACCGTTCAAAAGCCAATATCGGCTCGGTTAAACGACGTCATTCTGTACGTACTTCTGTGAACATTACAACACACCTAGCAATCCTGCTCTTGCTTCATCTGATCTCATATGATCTCGTCGTCGCCGTTCATCGTCTCGTTAGCTCTCGTCTCAACGCAAATGCTCTAGTCTCAAGACGTTTAGTCTTGTCTCATCTCGATGCCTCGTTATCAAGTCACCTGGTCTCTTCGTCGCTTCTCATTCTCACTTTTGGATTTCATTAAAAGTCTACTTTTGATCATAACCTCTTGATCATAACCTCTTGATCATGACTCGAGATCATCACTTTTAGTTCTCAATCTTTTACTCGAGGACAACGGATGTCTTCTCCACCGGCTGCCCTAAGGATCAATAAATAAACGAAAGCTGAGTACCCGTATTATCTTTGAATTCCCCAACTAGAGGTACACTAGACGAACCCCATAACCTTACCTCCTGATAAATTCTTGCGTGGTATGTTGCGTGTAGTAACATTCTAAATCTAACTCTGAACATCCCCAGAGTGACATCCAAAAACGTAACTCACACCAGTCCCGATAAAATGTGACAACTAGTAGGAGCGCTTGGAATTTCAACGTCGTGGAATTATGTGACGTCTCAGTAACGTACACGCAAGTCAACCAATCATGGCGCACAAGTGGCCCTATTGGCTCACAAGTCCGGCCAACGGTCACTTTGTCAAAGTTATGCTGATTTCAAAGCAATAAAAAACAATTGGAAACATCTTGAAACAATGGTCTAATGCTGGTGTGTCGCATTCGCTACTACATAAATAGGTACATATAATTTAGATAAGAATTACGAGATGTAATAAAGTGCAAAGATAGAATTAAACAAACAATGCACATGGGCATAAAAAATCAATAGGAATGTATTTTTTTCTCTCTAATTTGATTGTAGCTCCGCTTCTACAATTGAAATTCTATTTTCATACTCACAATGATACTATTGAATAAAATACTCTGGGATGTTCCGAGTGCACTCAGTTCATGCATAATAGAAGATGCAAAAATAATTTTATTAGTCGAGATATTCGCTATGAGAAAACGATGAATTATAACCAAAAACTTATAATTTTCATAATACAGACAAGCGTATAATTTTCTAGATCGAGTAACACAAAAAGGAGTTTCAGTCCAACAAGTTGAATTCTGTAATTTTTCTATTATCTTTCATTCAAACTACTTAACAGAAAAGTCATATGGACTTGTTCCATAAATGTTGTTATTAAGTGAGGTACATGAATACAATATTAGACGGGCTTGTTTATTTTGACATTGAACCTCCCAGGCTCACTTCGTTGTTCTGGTGTTAAATTGGTTTAAACGCCACTAATAATCGAAGATCTCGTGGCCGAGTGGTTAGAGTACTTGGAATATGGTTATGAACTCTCAGCTGTGAAGGTTTGAACCAAGCCATGAGGGTTTTTATTATGTGTTATATCGGCATTTGCCGCTCCGTCCCTTTAAAAAATTGACCAATCAGCGCCTAGACAATTTTCACGACATGGATGCTTCACGGCCTGAAACTCGTCGTTTGGGTGGTCATTGCCAAACCCCCCCAGGTGCTCTTACTTTTCTTTACTGTACTGAGTGCCTGTCAGTTTCCTCGCAACCGTTACCCAGTGAACAGCAATTTTATTCGCACTTTCAGTCTCTCTGACGGGTGAGGTCTCCATTGACAATGTATTAGGAAGTATTGCGATTGCGTTTCACTTACCTACCCTACTCCTTAAAATTTTCACTTTAGCTTTGCCTAGATGTGAACTTGTTGTGCTTTGATTCACGTAACTCCAAGATTTATCATTAATCCAATCCAATCCAATCTATTCTATTGGATCTATTGCATCAGCCATCAAATTCATTGTCTAATTTCGTCTCACGTTCGAGTATTTTATGACGAGCATACCGAAAGATCGACCAGCCATTTTGATACGGTTATTAAATTTCATTGGCCTCGGGTAGAAGCTGCCTATCGATATCTCGTTTTGTGTTCCCTGTAGCATCCAGCTAATTAGGTACGATGCTTTAATATTTTACTTAACAGTTGTATTATAAAGTTGCCTTGTGCTATTGATTTTTCTTGCTAAATTCTGTATTCATTTCGAGTTACTAATTGGTCCTTACTCGGGCAGGTTTCAGTTTCAGATTTCAGTCCAGTTCAGTTTCAGTTCCAGTCTCGGTTTACGGATTTCACGTGCTCAATAATAAACCTGCAAGCTACGAAGTCGACTGTATTACTTCCCTCGAAGAATATCACCCACGAAACAAATAATTAGTACAGAAAAATAATTCGCTCCCTGAACGTGTAAGCATTAGAACAAACCTGTTCATGCTCGTCGATATCGTTGCCGCCTACTTCGAGCCCACACAGCCACCTTTTCTTCACGCGAGTTAATACGTCCGCTTTATTCTTATCAGTAGGCACTAGTGAAACCTGGATTTTTAGTCCATACTCAATAATCATTTCTCTAAGGTTTCCAAGCCTTCGTTTAATGAGCATTTTCGCGGCGCCTTACGTGTGGACGTGCTTCTCGGCGCTAACGACAGATTGCAGCCTTGCTGCCACAGTTACGGAATCAATTCTTAACTCTATTGAATTCATGCCCAACTTAAGTGCTAAGTTCACTTCCTTTTAACACTGCCTCCAACTCTGCAACATTGATATGACTGAAATCTTCCTTCTTTCTGAGCCACGTTGCATCTTCAATGGCCTTTGACATTTATTTCTAACATCGCTCTGAGCACGATTTTACTTGCGTATGTCCATGCCACTCCATGTTGGATATCGAGCACTGACCACCTTCGTCAAACTGTATCTTCTACTTTTACTCTTTTAATTACTTCCCTAATCATGGACATTGCATGTTCGATTACGAAGTCTTCCCATTGCGATCATTCGGCCCATCCTCTAATGTAACTATAATACATGCGACTCGTAGCCATCCTGCTATAGGGTAGTGTCCCACAGGCTAAAAACAACTGCCTTTTTGTGAGTGCGTCTTTGACTTCCTGTATTTTATTGTGTCTGTGAAACATAAGCTCTTCTCCGACCTTTGACAACTGTTAAATGTTTAAATGTTCCCTCTTAAATGTGTTTAACTCTTGTATGTTTAAGGTTAATGCGTAACGCTGTGATGAATACTCTTGTAACAGAATGCGTTTAGAATCTGCTAGTGGTAGAGAACCATTTTCTCAGCGCGTTCTCTGGTTCCGGTCCCGTTCTTGTGCCTGCCGTTGTCATGTAAACATTGATGTCTGTACTATAACAAAACTGTGTTCACTGAAATAAACATGGTTAGCGTAATCACGCTCCTGTGATTTTTCTAACCTTCTAACAAAGGTTATGGGCCCAGAGCACGTTCCAAAGATAAATCTTCAGTGAACACAGTAAGTCTCGAAGCAAACTGTGGTAACTACAAGGAAACGTAGAAGTTTGTTGACTTAACACATTGCAATAAGTGTGAAGAACATGGGAGACTCTAACAGTGGTAAAAGTTGCATGAAACTACTCAATGAGAGAAATTATTCAACATAGAAAATACATATGAGGATGTGTTTTGTGAAGGACAAACTGTGGAATATAGTTCAAGGCTCTGAAACTATATCCTCAACGGCAGATAAGGCAGCTCGGAGGAAGTTTGAATGACGCTGAGATTTAGCCTTGGCAACAATTGTCCTGGGAGTGGATCAAAGTCAACTCTACTTGCTGGGGGAACCGACTGACGCTGTTTAAGTTTGGAGGAATCTTCAGAACACATTCCAGATTTCAGAAGAAATCTTGGGCAAACAAATTCAAGCTGAAGAAAAAGCTGTTCAACATGAAGTTGGAAAACGGTCAAAATCTGCAAGATCATCTAAAAGTGTTTGTTGAACTCTTTGAGGAGCTGGCCATCATTGGTGATGCTATGGAAGAAGAAGAGCGTGTGATCATCCCGCTATCATCACTACCGGATAGGTTTTCTACTCTGGTAACTGCCTGCCGTTGCCATGTAAACATTGGTGTCTGTACCATAACCAAAACTGTTTTCACTGAAATAAACCTGGTTAGCGTAATCACGCTCCAGTGATTTTTCTAACCTTCTAACAACAACCGCAGCCCTAAAACTGCCCCTCCATCCAGCACTTCCGGTGCTTTTGTTATCAACCCAAATTTGTTAAGGTGGCTGATTACCTTTGTAACTGAAACTTTTGTTTCATCAACGAGGATATCATCGATATACGAGCTGGTGGCGTTTTTAATTGTATCATCTATGCTCAGTGCATGCTTCAACACTTTTGACATGATGCGAGGTGCAGAATTCAGTCCAAAACCGAAGCGAGTAAGGCAGAACGTCCGCCCTATATATTTTACTACCTGGTAAGTGGTCAAGTTTATTAACAACACAAATTTCTTCCAATTTCTAATTTTAAGCATTCTTCACAATCAGTCCTACTCCTCCACCTCTCTTCTGCCACTTAACACGACCTTTACCTATCATTTTATATTTAGTTTTCTTACCCACCAACTTCACCCTATCTTGCATCTGAGTCCCTACTACACTTACACAGTCTAGTCTTCCCTTCTCAAATTCTTCTACCAAGTCATCAAACTTTCCTACTTTCCATCCAAGCACATTTATGCATCCAAACTGTACAACATTTCCAATACATTTATTTACTCGTTTTTCATCAACTTACTTTCAGTCCATTCTACCTTCCATGAGGAGATGGGTGGCCCTGATCCACCGAATGAATCTCTGGGAGAGCTGTCTCCTCTTCTTCCGAAAGGTGGACTCCATTTTTCAAGAAACATCTAGCCTGGATCAGATCATCTATATCCAGGATGCTAGAACCGACTTCACGCTTCTGTACCCTCTCTGCTTTCATAACAAGTATCTTTTCATGCAAATCTCTATTCACCTCTTTGCGCAATCGTTCATACTCTTCATTCCAAGCCGGTCTTTTCAAGAGACTTGTGACAGCCACTCTCACATTCTTCTTTCGTGCTCCTTCAACCACTTTCATAATCGCATTCACTGTTGCTTCACTTCCATTCTCAAGCAGTCTATTTCCACCTCATTGTGCTATCACCATGCTTTCATCCATGTCATCAATCACCTTGTCAGCATACTCACAAATTTATTTTACTCTTTTTCTCTGAAACCTGTAAATCCACTACTTCCGGTCATCCTCACATTCCTATCAACATTTTTAACCATGCTAGCTCCACATATTCTTATCACTGGTCTCACTCTACACTGCATTTTCCCCCGTCTATCATGCTCACCTTTCATCGCATTCATCTCATTTATACTCCTTCCATCCACTTTTATCCAAGAACCATTCATTTTCTTATTCATTCTATTCCGTTCATCGTCATTTATTCCATTCTTCTCAATCATTCTCCTTCAGCAAATATCACTAGTGAGTTTCGTATCACTCAAATCTCTACGTTCGAGTATTTTATGACGTGCTCATTAAAAGATCGACCGGCCGTTTTGATACGGTGATTAAATTTCACAGCCTCGGGGAGGAGCTGCCTATCGGCATCTCGTTTTATAGTTCTTTACCTGCCCGTTAATTAGGTACGATTCCTTAGTGTTTTACTCTGCAGTTGTTATATAATGCTGTCTCATGATATTAATGCTTCGGATAAATTTTGTATTCATTTCGAATTACTGGACAAGTCTCAGTTAACGAATTTCAAGTTCTCAGTTTTGGTCCTCGATCTTGGCCTCAACTTCTGCTCTGATCTTGGTCGTATCCAATAATAAATCTGTAAGCAACGAAGCCGATCGTATCACTAACCCCAGTAGAACTCTCACTAAAGACCGTCAACGGAAAAATAGCCATTCGCTAAAGATCAGACCTCTGTTATGTTTTCAGTTCGAAAAATGCACCTTCACATCCTCAAAACGTTTAACACAAATAGACCACGTCTTAGACTTAGACTTAGATTTGAGGGCCAGAGTTTGGCTGGGACCTTTGTAACGTCCTTAAATTCCCTCTAAAACACAGGCATACAACAGGATGGCATACCAGAGTTTTTCTCCTGTGAGCCAAGGTCGTCTAAAGTAATTCCCTTAGGGTCACCCTGAGTCATTCAATGTAAATGAACAAGCCAAATGAGGGCATCACTGGAAGATCTAGCTTGTCATAAACAGCCCCACAAGCTTAGCAGGTAGTTACATTAAAAAAATGACTATTCAACATCACTGTCGCTTATTCAATGCATGCACTTAGAAATCTTTCATTGCATCCACAACAGTCATGTTACATTCCTCACCCAGCCCTACAAGATATCTCATACCAGAGTCCTCTTCAACAAACCTTGCATTCAACTTGTTTTCTCCATATTGCTCATGGACCACATCTATGAGGTTCTCTCGCTCATGTTCATATTTACCACATTCTAAGACTAGATGTTCAACTGTTTCCTATACTCCTCTGTTACACTGCAGACATAACATTGTATTCCCCTCATTCCACCTCCATGTACGCCTATTCACACTTAATGCCTTACATCTGATGGCAAACATTAGTTGACTGCCAAAACTTCCATCATAAAACATTTCAAACCTTGGTACATTCTAACTGGCATACCAAATTAAAGTAGTTTTCCCATTCCAACTATCTTTCCATTTGTTCAGGCCCTACACTTCTGTTAGTTTTTCAATTTCTTTCATCCACTCATTGCAATCCCACTCCATTCCTTTACTTCCATGATCTTTCAAGAACCAACCGTTCCTAGTTGTTCTAATTTTAACACAAACAGTTTTCTGAATTTTAAGTTTACCTGCATGTCCGCAGTAAATTTTTTCACAAAGACTTTCACTCAGATTCCAGTCAAAGATTTGTTCAACCCATCTTTTATTCTCCATTCGCTTTATTCTCACCTTATAGTTTGTGGCCCAATGAATAAATTATTAGTTGGCATCTCAACGGGGACGCCTAGGCTGGCGTGAGGGGTGCCGGTGGAGGAGGCTAGTTGTGGGTTGTGCGGGGCCGTGTCGTGTGTCGGTTCTGTATTGATGTAAGCAAGGAAAGGCTCAGGTGCAGGTTGACTTACTGGTTGTAGGTTGGAAGTAGTTGTTGTGGTGGAGATCTGTACTCGTAGAATATCAGGCTAAGTAGATTCAGTTACTAACACTATTATAGGGACAATTGTCACGTGAATAGAGGTTGTATGTCACGGCTGGAGGTTGTCGAATTCGCATTGCGCACGGTTGGACGACGTACATCCGTTACGTGAAGCAACGCTGACTGAAGAACAAACCGAATAGAGGTAAGCAAATTCATATTATAAAATACCGTAGAGTTGCAACTACTAGTCTTAACAATAAGCTATCTGGGCCTACTACAAAATAAAGAGTGGTATTTCAAGAGATTTTATCAAACCATTTACTGGCGAAAGTGATGCGATGACTTGGTTGGAGAAAATCCCCTTGGTTGCTCGACTGCAGAAAGTGTCTGATTTAGCTATGTTTATCTCATTGTATGTACAAGGTGATGCACTTGAATTGTACATAGAGTTGAGTGACGGGGACAAAGCAAGCACAGACAAAATCAAGAAGAAATTACAGATTGCCTTTGCTGACGATCCTTTTGTTGCATATGGAATAGAATAGAATAGAATAGAATGAGGCTATAGGAACGAACCTTCTGGCCCATACTTGGGTCGGATAATTACTTTGATAATTATTCGGTTGTTTTACACAAGTCCTATGCCGTATTTCTAGCCGCGTCAACCATGTCGGCAGCGGGATAAACTTCTCAACATGAAGTGGGCTGGAAAATCTGTAGATGTATTTCCTAATTAACTTAAACGCGTTGCGAGATTGGCGATGCATGGGGATGTACATAAGGTTAGAAAGAACAATCAAGCTGTCCTTTATCAGAAGATTTTCAGATCATATTAGTGTTGACCCGAAGCGGATACCCAACGTGCTGAAACTGGAAATTAGTGAGATGATTGTTCAAGCTAGAATTTTAACCGCCAATCAGTGAGGTGGCATTGCAGCCGTTACAGTAGGGGAAGCGCTGAGAGAAAGGCAGAGTAAAGCTGGCAACCACTCGACCACGGTGGCTGCATTATAGCAGTCACTCCAACCTTTTTTCTATCAAGCTAGCTCTTTTTACACGTTATGGACAAGTCAATAATACCAACCACACTGACGCCACTGAGGGACTCGTCACAAACTCCCAATACTCCATCCCGACAACCTGTGCACATATTCCCCTTGTCCACGATAGGGATTTATTTCAGTCTTCAATTCTGGATCACATACGTGTTTGAGTGACGTTGTAACCTTGACGATTTGCAAGGGTAGAACGATGCAGAATGGAATGTCTTGTTGATTGTGTGAAATACTCGTCGTGATCGAAAGTGTGAAATGTGAATAATACGCGGTGAGTTTTGTACGCTAGTTTGAATATATGTGGTGAAGTGTGTGCGTTGATTCCCGTACATGTGGCGAAAAGTGTGTGACAAATTAAGTGTACTGTATATGTTGCTGGGTTGATGGTTCAATCGCCATATCTATTCACTTAATAAAAAACGTTAATAAAAATCTCAGACAGCAGAAAGAAGCGAATCTATTATAAAAAAGTGGAAATGATAAAACAAAGCCGAAAAACACGATAAGAGACTAAACCATTGCAAACCCAAACTCAACTCTCGACATGTAAACAAAACTAAACCACCGTGCGCGCACTACTCTACATCACACCAAAAACGTACCATCATATCACAATTCAGTCATCGCCAAAATCGCTAATATAAGATCCAACAAACAAAGGTACATGAGCACAATTATGCCAAGGTCGGCTGTATGCAAAACATCGCTCGTCAAATCAACACATTACATCACAGTATTACTGAGCATTTTCGTGCGTGTAGTTTTACTCCGTTTGCTTCTTCTCGTTGTATTCTCCGCAGTTGTTCTCATTGTCATTATTGTTAAGATATAAGCCACGTTGTGTGCTGAATAATTTTGGTATGTTACAGATTTATGATTTCTAGTTGTGTGATCTATGTTATATGAATGTGTGGTGTGGTGCATGCCAATACGGTATGTTATATAACTACTTAGTTCCATGGTGCATTTTATAAGTTTGTTTCTATTTTAACTTTGCAGCAATGTCTGGGGCAAAGAAAAGAAATTATTCAGATGAATATATAAAGTATGGCTTCACTGTTATAGAGAGGAAAGGATTTCATCTTACTCAGTGTGTCATATGCCATACAGTCCTCAGCAATGATGCCTTAAAACCTGGTCGTCTGGAGCGACATTTGAGCACAAACCACAGAGCATTAAAAGAAAAGCCAAAGGAGTTCTTCAGAGCCAAACTGCATGAGCTGAATCGTATGAAGCTGGACTCAAGCAGTGTTTTTCATCAAGAAACGTGTAAACTGGTGGAAGCATCTTACGAGCTGCCACTACTTATTGCAAAAGCAAAGAAGCCTCACTCTGTCGGGGAGACTCTTGTAAAACCCTGCCTTTTGAGTGCTGCAAATACTGTGCTTGGGGAAGAAAGCCAAAGAAAGTTATCAAAGATTTCCTTATCATATAATACAGTGAAGCGTCACATTGACGAACTTTCAGAAGACATAAAAGAAACAGATTTGGACAAAATAAAAGCATCTCGCTTCTTTGCAATACAGTGCGATGAAAGTACTGATGTTGCACACCTCTGCAGCTGCTTGTTTATTCTCGATTCGTGGATGAAGGAGCTGTGAAAGAAGAAATTCTTTTCTCAGTAGCACTGGAGACAACAGCAAAGGCCATCGATGTTTTTTCAAAGGTTGATGAGTTTTTCCAAGAGCACGGTCTTTCATGGGCAAAATTAGTCGGTGTTTGTACTGATGGTGCCCCATCAATGACTGGATCTCGCTCTGGATTTGTGAAGCTGGTGAAAGAAAAAAATCCTGCTGTAACTGGGACTCACTGTGTTCTCCACAGACAATCATTAGCAAGCAAAACTCTGCCTGGTAATCTACGTAGTTCACTGAATTTAGCACTAAAAGTGGTGAACTTTGTAAAGAATAGCTCTTTGAATTCTAGGCTTTTCGCAGCTCTTTGCTCAGATTTGGGCACTAATTACAAGACTCTCCTGTTTCACACCAAAGTCCGCTGTCTTTCCAAGGGAAACATGCTGAGTCGTCTTTACGAGCTCAAAGATGAAGTGGAAATTTCCTTGCAGAAGCAGAAACAAGACAAACTGTATGAAACATTCAGAGAGGAAGACTTTCAGCTCTCACTAGCATACCTTGTGGACTTTTTTGAGGCTATCAACAACCTCAATTTGAAGTTACAAGGAAGAAACACAAACATCATTGCACACTCTGATGTGATCAGAGCTTTCACCGAAAAAATTCATCTTTGGAAACGAAAAGTACAAGTTGGGAACTTTTCATCGTTCTCACATCTGAATGAGCTCTCATCTGAGAAGAGAAACATTGAGCAGTATGACGTGATAAAAGAGGTTTTATCACATCTGCATTCCCTTGCTGAGGAATTTATGCACTATTTTCCAGATGTCTCAATGGAGAATTTTCTTTGGACATTGTTGCAGAATCCATTTAACACTGATGTGGAGTTGTTACTGGAATCACTGCAAGAGGAAGCCATCGATTTGAAATGTGACTCCAGCGCGAAAAGGGACTTTGAAACAATGAAGTTAGAAGAGTTTTGGGTGAAATATCTCCCCATGTACCCAAAAGTAGGTGAAGAAGCACTTCGTGTGATTCTTCCCTTTTCTTCTACTTATCTTTGTGAAGCAGGATTTTCAGCTCTTGTTGTCCTGAAAACAAAACAGCACAACCGACTTGATGTAGAAAATGACTTGCGTTGTGCGCTGTCATCCTTTAATCCTAGAATTTCTGATCTTGTGAGGAAGAAGCAGCAGCATCCATCTCACTAAATTAGTTCATAAATTTTGCCTTAGTCTCATGAGTCATTCCAAATATTATATGCCATGTTTTCAAATTATTTTTTCTTAAAATTGCAACTCAATTTTGCCAATTTGCTAATGATCAAACCTTTTTTTTCACTCACTTTAAACCAAATGTCTCCTTTTTAGTTACTGGAATGTAGTATTATTTGTTTGAGTGGCTTTCATTATTAAAATGTAATAGAAACAAATATGTTTTCCTGAACAATGCTAAGAAATAAATGTAAGAATCATTTCATATGAAAAAAGAGGCACTGGGGGCGTGCGGGTCTACTGGAAGCAAAAAGGGGGCGTCAGGTAAGATAATTTGGGAACCACTGATCTTGAAGGTGATGCGCTTGCATTGTATATGGAGTTAAGTGACGGGGACAAAGCAAGTGCTGACAAAATCAAGGAGAAATCGCCGTTTGCCTTTGTTGACAATCCTTTTATTGCATATGATAAATTTCTCAACATGAAGTGAGCTGGAGAGCATGTAGATGTATTTGCTAATGAACTGAAACGCGTAGCGAGGTTGGCGATGCATGGGGATGTAGGGTTAGAAAGAGCAATCAAGCTATCTTTTATCAAAGGTTTCCCAGATCATATTAGTGTTGACCTGAAGCGGATACCCAACGTGCTGAAACTGCAAATTAGTGAATTGATTCCTCAAACTAGAATTCTAACTGGCAATCAGCGAGGCAGCATAGCAGCCGTGACAGTAGGGGAAGTGATGAGAGAAAGACAGAGTAAGGCCGGCAGCGGTCAGTTCAGGGGACAATGCTTTCAGTGTGGAGGCCCTCACATGATCAAGAATTGCAACGATTAAGTGGTGAGATGTTTTAAATGCAACAAGCTCGGTCATATTGCCAGTAAGTGTCAGGAGCAAACTTCGGGAAACGAGTAAGGGATGACCATTGCGCCTGTAGTTATCCTGCCGAGGTGAAGGCGTGTTGGGGTAGGTTACCAATCGTTGAAGTATTAACGTGTGTTGGCCAGAAAATGAATTTTAAGCGCTGATATGAAAAGAAAATGGATGCTGTACTCTAACTCGAAATATTCGGCACGTTGTTGAAACGAATGTAAATTTTATGGACAGTTAATGTACACGCTGAAAAACCTGCAGTGGAAGCTGAAAACTGGTCGTCATGTTGTTAAGCGCATGGAAATTGTTAACACCGCAGTTCCCTGAGTGTGAAAACAAGTTTTAATTTCTCTAGCTTCAATGCAGAAAAAAAATTTGCAGTATGAATAAAGTACACGTCATTAACTAATGTTAATATTGTGTCGGAAATTTTGCACGCCACGAAGGTTCACGACACTTCATGAGTAAAAGTCAAGGTTTTTTAAACTAATTTATTTACTTCAAATTAAGTAGCAATTGAATATTTTCGTATATAAGTGATTTTATTATCTAATTTTGACGATTTGACAGTAAAAAAAATGTTAAGGGTTTTAAGCCATCCCTCCAATAAAACTGCGTCTCTTCAAGCAATTAAGGTGACGTTTAAAACTGAGGTCCGCAAGAGCCAGAACATAAATAGACAACCGGAGAGAACGGCTAGTGTCAGCACCCCCACGCTCGAGTCCGTCGGTCCTTGGGGTCCAGAGCCGGAATGTCAGCTCTCACCATCCGAACCGCGCTCAATCTGAATCTTAGATTGGTGTTCGCTGAGCTCCAGCGGTAAAGAGCACCGATGATCCGTGCTCCACGATTGCCGACGCACGACTTTGGCCTCGCACTTCTCCCCGCTGCTAAATAAAAGATTCTAATGAAGTTCAACGGAATACCGGGTAAATGATGCTATTAATGCTCAATATAATTCAGGGAACTAACTGTAGGCAAGTAACCTACCATTGACAGCGAGGAATTGCTCACTGGTAAGAGTTCGCCCATCGCTGTCCCAAAGCTGGTAGCAACCACCCAATCTATTTGTACAGTTGGAAATTGATGAATTAATTACTTTGTAATAATGGACTTAGCAAGAAGAATTTCAGTATGGTGATATTTCAGATAACTTTCGAATGCTTGATACAAACCTAAAAGATACGTGCTCTTTCAGTGTTTCCATCGGAAACTGCTAGGCGTGTTAGAATTTTAAAGATAGACTGAAAGTAGTTGAAGAAGCGTAATCCACATGGGTAATAAAGAATAGTAGTAGGTTTCTCGTTTTGAAAGAGAGGAAATTTTAATTTACAGAGCAGAATTCTGAGTTGAGAGTCTTTTCAGACACTCATTATTAGATGGATTCACTCGTATTTAAGTAATTTTAATTAGAGTTAGACAACAATTTTTTAAAGTTATTTATTTAAAGTTCTGGATAAACCAGTTAAAATATGAAGTACGCGTGAGGCAATTGGTGCTAGGTTGCACAAAAAAACAAAATGAAAAAAATCCTATTCAAAAAACACAAAATATAGGCAGAGGAAAGCAAGGAAGAAATAGAACGTCACGTTTGCCGACGATGGAGCAGGATCAGTTTCCACCATCAGCTCGCAGCCCGACGACCCCGCTCCACACTTGCATCGAATCCTTGAAGTCTGAACAGACTAGACAAATGCAATACTGACAATTTGGGCGGTTTGGGACCGGATGGAACCCCTAAACGTGACGGCGCTGACACTCTTCACAAATAATAATGCCACGACTATCCATCCGCCTCTCACTATATAGGTACTTTTGCTACTTATTCCTAGTTCTCTGTATGAGTACAGTAGTTCGGAAACTACATTAATCCTATCGAAAGTGCAAATTTCGATAATTGCATACTGGTCATCAGCACACTAGCAAGTACAAGGTGTCCCAGCAGAAACTGACCCTTTCCGTATGCTCATGAAACCAAAACTAAAAATACTAAGACCCTGCAGCATCTTTAATTATGAAGAAACGGCGTGGTTGTATATTAACGCTATGTTCTGCGTATAATATCATTTAAATGCAGTCCATAGGTGTTCTGATATCCTAAATCTCTTTTAACTGTCGTTTCCCTTCTTTTTTTCATTTGTGCGAGGATGCTTTCCTAATCAACAACATAATCTTCTCAGATTAAGCTTACTTTCAACTGTCTGGGCATGTTAATAGACATAATTTTAGAACTTGAAGCTATATCAATCCACCGGAAATCCAAATAAACATTGTACTATCGTCGTGTAACAGTGTGATATAGACTTACTGTTTTCACTGTGATTGATTCTTACTTTTTTGGGGGTGATGACATTACAACTGCAACAGTTAATGGTGAATGATACCAAACTATGATTAAAGAATTTCTAATCGATGGAATTGGGAATTGGGAGAGAGGGCCTACAAAATGCTTGGCTTCGACAGGATGGAGCCAAAACCCTTCACAGCCAGAGAAACAATGGCATTGTTGAGACAGGGTTTTCTAAACCGTTTAATTTCCTGTTTGGTAACATCCTTTATGATCCTACCTGTTTACATGGTGTTTAGAATCAAAACAACGAACTTTTAGATAGGTTTATTAAAATTAATACGCGCGATTTTTATTTTAAGGGTCAAAACTCAAAGGTGAATAATAAGCAAACGATAGTGTTATATTCATTCGATGTAACCACCCTTATTACGAACTACAGCTTTAAGTTTATTTACAAACGTATTGCAAGCGGCACGTAGCTGTTGTTGTGGAATTGCTTCCCCTTCCCTTTGCAGTTTTGCTGCGAAGGACTTGAGAGATGTGTGAGAGGTAACTAAGATTCTTGTCTCTAAAATGAACCAGATAGAAAGTCCAAGGGATTGAAGCCGGAATGCCTACCTGGCCATACATCTTTGCTTATGCAAGATGGAATGTTCCTCTGAATTACGTTTGGGCCATGCGATGGTGCTGAATCCAGTTGGAGACTCTTTGTTGCACCCTGAAAATATTTTGTAGCCCATGGTGACAACTTTGATTCCAAAATAAGATAAATGTACCGTTCTGGGTTCAGTTTGACGCCACAAGGCACAAAACAAGCGGAGACCTTCATGTGGCTGTCACAGCTGCCCAATTCATGACAGACTGTGTATTTTGACGTCTCTTAACAATCCTATCCTCGACTGAATTTGAGGAACTCCAAACTCGGTAGATCTGATGGTTCACAACGTGCTGAATGTCAATTTTTTATCATCTGTGAACACCAAGTTTGGGAGCGTGCCTTGAGCTATTTCAATAAGGATGTGACAACTTTTTTCAGCTCTCATTCTCACATGATGTTCAGTAAGCTCAGGATGTTTCATCATTTTGTAAGGTTTCTTTCCCAGATCCTCTTTCAACACTGGGTGCATTGAAGTTTTGCTAACGCCGGCTTCTGCTGCCAGTTCTCGATGGGATGGACATGAACTTCAACACAACTTCTCCCGCGTGTTTTGATAAATTTTTTTGGCACGAACATTTCGTTTCTGGTCTCGTATTTGTTCATGAGAAGTTGTCCCAGTCTCTTCAAACTTTTTAACACTTCTACAAATAAATGAAAGGTTCATTTTTATTTTTTATTTTTTGCATTTGATATGTTACTCCCGCCTTCTTTGTGGAGCTAAACAGAGATATTTCTATCCACAGCCAATATATAAAGTGGGGTGGTAGTGATAATGAGTATTGTTGATGTGTGATGGTTGTGATCAGTAATAGTGTACAGTGATTTCTAATGATATGTGAAGGTGACTGGGTACGTCTTGACTTTAACTAGCATGTGACCAGTTAAGCCCGACACACCGGTCGCAGTTTCGAAAACAAACATCACACACTTTAACGGCTCGAGAAAAACTGTAGACAGCAAAAAACAAGTGTATGATTAATACCTCGATGTTTGCCTAGCCAACAGTCTGATGCTTTTCGGACGAATGAGCTAAAAGTAAGGAGGAGTCTATCTAAAAAACAACAACGAGTTATACAACCAACTCGCAATCAAGCGAGTTCAAAATTGTAAGATGTCGATAGGGTGAGCAACAGTGTGAAAAGCGGCGACGATTTCTACAGAGGGCATCCACGAGCTTGGGGCAGGCGACCATTTACAGAAAAGCAAAAGACGAAAAATCTTCTCGACGTGGAGGTGAGAATATTTCTGGGATAGGAAACAGAAACAATATGCCAACAAACAGTATAAGTGTATTAAGGCACCTCTATCAAAGCATGTACTTACAGAGGATTTCTCTCTCATTTTAGATAGGGAGGTCCTTTGGAGCACCTGGAACCTAGAAGAAGTTCGTGCCCATGAAATCTTGAAGAAGTTCATATAAACTTGGAAAAGTTCTTGCTAATAATAAACTCGGAGAAACTCGGAAGTACAGCGTTAAATTGGATTTGATGTCTACGTGACTACTTCGAAAAATCAACAACAGGGATCACGTAGGAATATTAACTGACATACTTCAACCCATCGGTGCCCCTTTAAACCAAAGGAGGTTGGGAAACTCAAAACAGTGAGGAACTCAAAACAGTGTGCAGCATACACACAGTGTATGCAAACAATAGGACGAACCTGGGACACGGATTTATGGCACAACAAAGTGTGTATGACACACACTTAACGTCATTCAGTCGAGAGTGAACTTAAGTTATTATTGTAAGTGAAATTAGTTAATAGGATAGCAGTAATTGCAATAATTCATGAGAATGTGTTTAGGTAATTATTAAGGGGGAAATTAAGCGATGGCATTGAATTGATTTTCAGTGATCCATGACATGTTCGTGTATCATTAGTGTGTGTTATTAGGTTGAACGGTGTGTTGATTTCTTTTCCACTCGAGGTTATGTGATCTAGGTAGTTCGGTATTGTATGATTTAGATAATTATTGTGAGTGAAATTATTCAATTTAAGGAGATAGGCTTGCATTGATTACATTGACTTTATGATGTATTTACAGTAGGGGGCAAAATAATATAACACGTTGATTAAATCGGCAGATTGCACATTTATAGACCATGTACAATCACGAAAATTGAACTATATATGAACAATATTATAAAAAGATAATAATATATCTAAAACCCACAAATGTTTAATATAAAAAATATATAGGAACATGTATAATAAATACGTGAACAAAAGTTTATAACACATTTCAAGATATAAATACATTAATACTTTTTTCCATAGCCCTTATTATTGATTAGGGCTTCGAGACGTTTATAGTAGTCCACTACTAGCCTTTACAAGTTTCGGGCGTAATTTTATTCTATTCTTTAATGAAAATTTCTTTGAGTTCATTGATGTTATTGGGACCTCTCATCTGAATCTACAATTTCAATTCCCTCCACAAGTTTTCGATTGGATTCATATCCGGGGATTTACTTGGCTGTTCTAAAAACTTTATCTTTTTTATCCTCAACCATTCCTTGGTTTCGTTTGCAGTATGCTTTGGATCGTTGTCGTGTCTGAATTTCCATCCACGTTTCAATTTTAACAAATGAGCTGAAGGTTAGAGTTCCTCTTCCAATATTTCAAGATATTTCCTGCCATTCATGGTTCCTTCAATGATGTGAAGTTTACCTACCCCTGATGAGCTGAAACATATCCACACCATGATTGAGCAACTTCCAAACTTAACAGTGGGTATGGTGCACTTCGGTTTATACTCTTCGTTTTGTTGTCTCCAAACATGGTTTGTGTTGTTTCTCCCAAATAGTTCGATTTTGGTTTCATCTGACCACAGTATTGAGTTCCAAAACGCTGCTGGCTGGCTCAAAGGGTCGTTGGCATACTTCAGCCTGGCCTTGACGTGACGTTTCTGGAGAAGAGGTGTCCGACGAGGGGGGCAGGAGCGAAGACCTTCATAGCGTAATGCCCTGCTGATCGTGTGTTTGCTGGCTTCGTTCCCATATGCCTTGAGACCATCCTTCAATTCTTCACGAGTAGTTTGAGGCCTATGCACTACTATTTGGACCAATTTTCGAGCAGCACGGTCGTTAATCTTCTGAGGACGGCCAGTTCGAGGCTTGCTAAGAGTCGTATTTCGGCATTTCCACTTACGTATTATAGTTCCAACCGATGCTATAGGAACACACAGTTGTGTACTTTTCTTCTGATAATCCAAACCTTCATTATGCAGCTCCACAATACGTTCGCGAAGAAATTGGCTGATATCCTTATTCTTACCCATGCTTACGACCTCTCAGAACGAGAGCTGCTGTACTAATGACACGTTATTGGAGATGAATACTGACGAAAGTTCGGTTGCCAAATAGTAGAATGTATTAGAACATTCTGGAATAATCTTACAATAATTTTTATGTAAAATATCGAGAAAAAATTCGGGTATTGTAAACTTTTCTTCGCGTATTTAGTTTACATGTGCCTATACATATATTTTTTCTATCAAATATTTGTGGGTTTTAGATTATTAGCCTTTTATACTACCGGGTGTCTAAAAAAATGTACTCACCCTTTAACCGTTGCTAACATGCTGTCTTCTTTGTGTTGCAGGTGTGAGGTTCAAACCTTTGCGAACATGATTCTTTATTCACATTTAATCATGTTCGCAAAGGTTCGAACATCACACCTGCAACACAAAGAAGAAAGCATGTTAGCAACGGTTAAAGGGTGAGTACATTTTTTTGAGACACCCTGTATTGTTTACATATAATCCAATTTTCGTTTTTGGACGTGGTCTGTAAATGTGCAATCTGGCGATTTAATCAACGTGTTGTATTATTGTGTTCCCCCCTGTACGTGCCTCACACGTGTGTTTTTCAGTAAACATTGTTAAGCTGTATAATCGTGTTTATTCCCTTTTTGCGTTGGCCGCTTAGTACCAAATGTGCCCATCATTTCAATAAGAATTTTTCATGTTTTTTTCAGGTTATGTTTGTGAATTTATTGACTGTAATTTTCTACCTTTATGAATGTCTAGAAAAAGAAAGCTCACAGATTCTGAAATTGCAAATAAATTGCAAAAGATTAATGAGGAAGTTGAAATTGATTTTGCAAGTGAGAATGAAACAGATAATGATTATGAAACTAATGCCGTAAATGAAAATGAGCAAAGTGCTGATGAGTCAGTGTGTGATGAAAACGAAGCATCAAATGAAAGTTCTAGTAATTACATTGGTAAAGATGCATATATTTGGAGTGCTAAAGCCACGCAGGTTTGAAGGACACCACAGAGAAATATTGTGCTTGGCAAGCCTGGACCAAAGAATACCGCAATTCATGCCAGCTCATCTCAAGAATCTCTCGATATTTTCATCAATAATGAAATACTGGCTGTTGTAACCAAATCGAAAAATCAGAAGATAAAACAAGTTCAAAAATTTTTACAACCAAGCAGGGATTTGCTTATGGTATAACAGTCACCAAATTACGAGCATTCATGGGCATGTTATTGCTTTTAGGCGTCACGAAAAATTCCATGGAAGCGCTTTCAAGTATTTGGGCTTAAGATGGAACTGGGAAATCTTTGTGTATTGTTGCCATGAGTCAAAGACAATTCATTTTCATTTCATATTGTCTCAGATTTGATGATACTCTTAGTACAGATGAACGCAAGAAAAAAGACAAATTGGCTCCAATAAGAGAGACTTTTGAAATGTTTGTGACTGCTTATCATTCAATCTATACCTCTGGTCCTGACTGTGCTGTAGATGAATCATTTTTATCATTCGGAGGAAGGTGTGGATTCAAGCAATATATGTCTAAAAAGCCAAGTAAATATGGTATCAAAATTTTTGTATTAGCTTTTAATGACACATCTTACTCTGTGAAGTCTATAGCTTGCATTGGAGCTGAAACCTTTGACGGACCAGGCTCAGTTAGACTTTTCTGTTTCAACAAAAACGGTTCTTGGTCTAGTTGATTGCATTGAAGATACAAACAGAAATATCATCGCAGATAACTACTATACTTGTATTACAGTACATTGGCGTGTTAACTGAAAAGTCGAAATTTTACTTTAGTAGGAACAATGAGAAAAAACAAAACTTGCATTCCCCTATGTTTTACGGAAAAATCAAATGTGGGTAGAGTGCATTACGGATTCAACAATCAGAATGATTACACCTTGTTATCAGTCACGCCTAAAAAACTAAAAAAATAGTTTTCCTATTTGGCATGCACTCAAATCAAACAAAAGACTTTAGCAGTCGCAAGGAAAAAATAAATGTTTATTACAAAAAAAAACAAAAGAATGCGTTGACAGTCATGATCAAACGTATGGTCTTTTCACAAGTGCACAAAAAACAAATCGTTGGCAAATAAGACTTTCCTATTGAATATTAGACTGTTCCATTGTGAATGCTTTTGTAATTATGTTGGCAAATGATCAAACATTTGCTGTCAAGAGGAAAGACAGGGGAACCTATTTCATGAAAAGTGTTGCTAGGTCTCCTGTCGAACCATACGCTCAAAAACAGTTACAGACAACACAAACTCCTAAATACGTTAGACAAATAATTGAGAGGTGTGATATAACACCTGAAGAGCATGCACCTCATGGGTATGATGTACAAATTGCAGAGACACCTACAGTTCACAAAGCCAGATATGCACAATGTTCTAGGAAAAAATGTCTATGTTTTTTGCAAAAACTACACTTTTACTAATCATAGTGTGACTCTGTGCACGAGATGCCATGGCAAATAATTTCAAAACCAGTCGTTACAATCAGAGTTATCCTTGTTTTTCAATTTTTTGTTATATACTATATTCAAGAATATATGGATTTTAATTAACTGTTTTGCTACTTTTTGCTACTAAATTCAAAAAATAAAAAGGATTCTAATTGCCCTTTCATTTGCCTGGTTTTAATAAATAAATGAACTATTTATTTAAGAAATTATAAGCAATTTTAAGCAATGGGGTCCTACAGACCCCATGGTACTAAATGAAGGAAGAGACCTCGTTTTTACCTGCTGAGGGTCAAGAATTTCGGCAGGGGCAATACGTTCGTACGTATGACGCCCCGCCTTCTAAATAATTGCGGGATTGCGACGTAAATATTTGAAAATACTACAGTAAAGAGAACAAAGAGTAGGGTCGTCGATCGGGTGATGTCATGAAAAACTGTTACGTAGCAGTAACATACCAGTGACGTCTACAACAGGCATCCAATCATAGCACACATATGACATCCTTAACCAATTAGCGGCCATTGCACTTTATATATAATTAATTGACCTATAAGTGGTCATTATCATATGACGTAGTATATAGTCTCCGCCCCGTTATTCTTCTGTGGCAAGGCCCAGACGTACGAAAGCAACCCCTCAGTCGAAATTCTTAACGTTCAAGCGATTCATGATAATGCAATAATACTTAATAAAAGTAGACAATATTCAAGCGTTTTTATCCTATAGTTTGCACACTGAGGTCTTCCCAAAATATACTGATTCGAGAACATATTCTTATCAATTGCCACTCGAATGTTTTAGGTCCAGCACATGAAATCTACTGATGATCTACGTTTCTCGATACAGCACACTAACGTGACTTCCAGTTTTAGTTCCGTGGGTTGCATGAACTCACAGCAGAATCCACGAGGTTTTTTGCATTGTCACTGAATGAAGTACAGAATTGCCCAAATAACATGGATTATGCTACCTCAAGGTATCAATAACTTCAGTTGGCTTTATACGAAAACCTATAGCAAAAATCTTACATTTTGCTCCTGATTTGTTGAAGGTGTGGAAAAGTACATAGCATACCATGTTTTTTCAGAGCTTTATGCGAATTTTAAAAATTGTCCCTACTCACGTTCGAATCGTTATTCTAGGTGCAGAGTAAATCTCAATTCGATGTTATTTTGGCAGATATTCTCGAAACAGTATACTAACATGGACTTCCAGTTTCAGTTCCGTGGTTTGCTATAATTCACAGCAACATCCACGAAGTTTTTCACATTACCATTGAATGAAATGCAGAATTGCCAAAAACACGTAGATTTTGCTACCTCCAGGTATCAGTAACTTCAGTTGGAATTTCACGAAAACCTATGTCGAAAATCTTTTTTGTGTCTGATTTGTTGAAGGTATACAAAAATACATGGCATACCATTTGTTTTCAAAGATTTATGCGAATTCGAAAAATTGCCCCTACTCACGTTCGAATCGCTATTCTAGGCGCAACATGGTATGCTATATACTCTTCTGCACACCTCCAACACATCAGACACAGAGTTGAAAATTCTTGCTATAGGTTTTTGTATAATGCCAGCTGAAGTTATTGATACATAGAGGTAACATAATTTATGTATTTTCGGCAATTCTGCACTTTATTCAATGACAAAGAGAAAAACCTCGTATATTTTGCAGTAAATTCATGCAAACCACGAAACTGAAACTGTAAGTCTATCTTAGTGGGCTGTATCGAGTATACCTGCCGAAAAAACATCATATTGAGATTTACTCTACGCCTAGAATAGCGATTCGAACGTGAGCATGGGCAATTTCTCCAATTCGCATAAATCTTTGATAAAACATGGTATGCGATGTACTTCAGCATACCTTCCACAAATCAGACCCAAAATAAATGATTTTCGCTAATGGTTTTCGTATAATGCCAACTGAATTTATTGATACGTAGAGGTAGCATAATCTATGTGTTTTTGTCAATTCTGCAATTTATTCAATGACAATGTGAAAATCCTCGTACACTCTGCAGTGAATTCATGCAAACCATGAAACTGAAACCGGAAATCCATGTATGTGTGCTGTATAGAGTATATCTGCCGAAACAACACCGAATTGAGATTAACTCTGGGCCTCGAATAGCAATTCAAATCTTAGTAGAGGCAATTTTAAAATTTGCACAAAACCTTTAAAAAAACATGATATGCGATGTGCTTCTGCTTACCTTCAACAAATCAGACCCATAATAAAAGATTTTTGCTATAGGTTTACGTATAATGCAAACTGAAGTTATTGATACCCAGAGGCAACAGCAACCCTCACGACACAGCCGCGAATGGTCGTGAGCGATAGGTGCTCAAGTACGTGAAGTGTAAGAGTTCTATCTTAAGAAACGTACCAATCACGCCGAATAACGTGAATACTTTAACTACCGACCGAATAATTACCGAAGTGATTTAAAGTGTCTACCGTTAACGTTTAACCGAATTATTAGACAACAAACAAGATATCTAGACAACAAGCAAGCTATTTGGTAACAAGCACCACATTGGAATAAGCACCTCATCGGAAAACAAGCTGCCCTCGTAGACCGCATACCAGCAAGGTAACCGCAGCGGGTCGACCACCCGCTTAGACCTCTGAGCCCGAGCCAGCGAACAAGCCGCAAAGAAAACCATTCCTACACGACTACAATCATCTGCTATTATCTACTAGTAATACTACCATCATCTCCTGCTATCACCTATTATTATTTATATCATTACTGTCT
>VCRD01005336.1:0-35676 GCA_006783055.1 Trinorchestia longiramus
GCGTCAACCATGTCGGCAGCGGGATTCGAACCCGGGTCTTTCCGCTCGCAAGCAGACTCGCTCACCAGTCGACCAAGCTGGTGATTACTCGGCCGTGTTAGTTAACACTATTACTCTTAGTATTATTATTATTATTATTATTATATTCTTGCTTTAACCCCGCAACCACGTTAACAGTATTTAATAAGTACAACAAAATACCAAAAGGCGTAAAACATAAGCAAGAAGCCTAGATTTTGAAAGGAAAATGCTGTGAAACCGAGATGAATTTAGTAAGGAGAAAATACCCGAGCCTCAGCAAGTGTTCGCACAGTATTGGTTGTGAGGAATGATAGCGAATCGATTGAAGGTACATGAGATAGACAAAAATAAAGCAGAAATAATATTGGTAATTGCTAGATTGGTCCTTCAACATTACTATTATATTCCTGGTTTAACAACCGCAGCCAAATTTACAGTGATCTTGGTAGTGATGCACAGTATTAAGAGGCAGTCGTATGATTTTAGGGTCACATTTTTGAGGCAATACGAGTAACAGAATTCTCAGTCCGGTGTTCTCATCACTGGTAGCCACATTTCACATCACACTAGAGGTCGGGCCCCAAGATTTTAGCTTCCCATTCATCTATGGCCGAGCGCTACATGCGCGCTGATACCCCAATCAGGCATCAACTCGACGCGCTCGGCCGTGTTTCGGTTATGTTCGTCCGCATGAAACGATGGTCTTATACGTCCGGAAGTCAAAATTAAGGGAAATAAAACTTTCAAGACCACAATTGGGCTGGTACCTCAACAAGAAAATCAATTTGTCCGGTGATTATTCTCACAACATTTGGAAAAACGGGAAGAAAACATCCAGAAAATGAAAACGTTTGGCGTATTTAAAAAGAATTACGAGCACCAAAATAAGCTTGACGATTTCACAGAAATCAGAATAAAGATTAATGAGTAATAATGGTTTATTCTTATCGATACTGTATCGTGATTCATTATAATCGATAATGAAACGATAGTGTATGAAGTAAATGATTTTTTTAGTTTGTTATAACTTCAGAAAGCTCTTATCCGTTAACTACTTCGAGACTCAAAGTGACAAGTCACGTTTGTTTTGAAAATTTTTAGCGGCTGATTTTTTATATGCGTGGGCATTTCATTCCAAAGCAATACACCTGATATTGATAAAGTTCTTCGTCAGGCATCAGATGAGCGAAAGATCACAACATTGTGTTTTCGATTTAGTTTTTAGTCCCGGCAGTGGGTGGAAGGAATTTTACAACTCTGCCAATACTTTGAGGGCGAGATAGAGAGGTAACACAAATCTGACCTTATGAATGAGCAGCCTTTGCTCTTCTGGGGTCCAATTAAGCTTTTTTATGAGGGGTTGCAAGATCGTTTTTCCTGAAGTTTCTTTTGAATACTACCTTAGTAGAAAAAATCATACATTTCTATAACTCTCTTTGAAGACCTTTAGCTATATCGCCCAAACCAAGTCACTTTAATCAAAGGGCGGTAATACTAGAGATTGGATGGCTAACAATCTAGTTTATTCGTCAACCATGTTATTCACACGATGAAAAACATCAAAGTTCCGTTAATTTTCTTCACATGGGACATGAAATACATTTTTTGATCAAAGCCGATGCCCAAATTTTTTACTTTCTCTACTGGTTCGATTATATCATTTCCTTACGTTAGAGTTAAGAACAGCACTTTTTCGTTATTGTATCCTTGGAGCTAAAAATCATGCACTGTGTTTTGCTTGCGTTAAGTTCAAGGCCAATATGGTCGTACTATGATTTTAAGCCACGTGAAAGGCTTTTAAAGTTCGTTTTCGTGTTCGGTAATTTTGCCAAAGTACCTATTGTATTTTGAACATCATTTACGTACATAAAAATTCTCATGTTTGGAGGTATGAAACGGAAATCATTTATGAAAATAGAAAACAGAAGTGAACCGAACATAGATCCGTGGGAACGCCGAAACTATTACGTATGAATGGTGATATTGTTTTATACGCGGACTGTATTAGAGCGATTTGACCGATGGCACTGAAACCAGTGTGTAACTTCCTACGTTCGTGATTTTCTGCAAAAGCAGTTTGTGCCCGACACTATCAAAGATTTTGGAGAGATCTAGCAACAGCAAAAGAGTTACGTGCTTTTTGACAAAGTCATGGTAGATTTCTTCGGTGATGTTAAGTAGAACATCTTGAGTGGTAGTAATTCTCCAGTACGCATACTGGTTTTGATGGAGTTAAATGCGTCCAAACGTACTGAAAGTTGATTTGATGTTTTTTCTAGTACTTTGGATAAAACCGGCAAGAGACTGACCGACCTGTAATTTGAAACTGAGTTAACTTAGCCAGGACCACATCACAGTAGTTGTCAGAAAGATATACTAACCTTGCTTGCACCAGGGAGAAGGTGTAGCTTCACGTAAGGGTCAGCGCTGCCTGTTGTGCTTCTCGACTTCAACTTCTGAAAATAATGAATAAAATTGCTCTCAAATCTAAACGAAGACGAAAATTGCAATTCTAGTCGAATTTTGAGAAATAAACTATTTTCTTGGTAGGCTTTTACGTCAACTTCTTCCCAGTTATTGATTCAAAATATACTTTAGGACTGAAGTGAATTTAGAATTTGGTCTTGAATTGGGCATCAATTATTCAAATCATAATTCTGCCCTTTTTGTACAGCCCCACATGACGGGTCTGATAAAGAGGGAACTAACGGCAGGGTCACATATGAAGCATACGAGTCATAATTGTTGTCTATTTCTCAAGTAAATCAGGTTCATTAGTCGATAGATCAATAGTGCCAAGCATCATGCAATCACTAAAAAAATAATTATTTCAAAATAGACATCATGAACATAAAAAACTCGGTAATTTACAAGAGTTGAAAATAGTTATAATCTATCGTAGATCCTCACTGATGGTAGAGGTAAATGATATATGTATATAAATGATTACATAATTCGAAAATAAACTTACTATGGCGTGATGAACTGTGCAGTGCAGACTCTGATGATGACTGTCGTAAAAGAGGGTGAATTCCACCGACCCAAGGTCCGCTGAAATTATGACGTTCATCATAGACAAAATAAATGTTGATGCAATACTGGCATAATAGTAAACATAATATCAGTATTATGAATATCTAGTTACAAATGTATCGTTACATGAACCACTCGATATCGTCCATAATCCAGACTGATTTTTGTTTTCCAGTTACATGCCGTGCCCTAAATCCCTGCACATTCAACGGTTTCATTATTGGTCAACTAGATTTGCAGACAGCAAAGATGTAAACAAACTCAAGAATATAATAGAAAATTATTTTAAATCTTATCCGTGCACTAGTCTTTAAAAAAAGTGGTGGTCAATACAGAGTAGATTACCAAAGCAAATACACATCATCTCAGCATGCGTAAATTGGCCAGTGAGGGACAACTGCAGACCCTTTATTAATCTTGTACCACCGAAATGCAGTACTTTTTCCTTCCATTGTACGGCCAAGAGCTTAGATAACTGAAAATATCACAAGATCAACTTTGAATTAAATCCTTTTGTAGGCATCTCATTTTTTGAAACGATTAAATTTTTCCCTTCTATAAAAACAGCTCACCCACATGGTTTATTATGTAAAAGTGTATCCACATGGTTTACTATACGTGTCTCAAAAACTTGTCGCCATTTTTCCAAGAGTCCTACTGGAGACCCACATGATTTTTTAGATTTACTGGCCGCAGAGACGCTGTTCCCTGCAGTAACAGCAGCAGCATTGTATTGAGCAGCAGTAGCACCAGACGCAGAGGTGGAGTTAGGCCGTGCAAGAGGAAGGGTGCTGCTGTTGCTGCCGCTGCTACACACGCTGCTGGAGAAGCTGCCACGTCTATGTTGAGGTTCCCTGCCCCTGTCACCGCCCCAGTCCACGCTCACGCTGCTCGTGGTCTCCTCCTCCAAGCTCGTGAAGACTGGCGACTCGCACGAGTCTCTGGAAGAGGACAGTCTCATGCTGCAATTACGTACGTACAGAGAACACCTATGTATGCGCGTCAAGGGAAAAAATATGCACTTACTGCTTTGGTACATTTCGATACGAACAAGAAGTATTGTAGAAAGCAAGATTATATTACAGCACTTGAGTTTCTTAGCACCGATTAGGTTTGATTTTAGCCACCTTAACGATATTTGAGAAAATGACAAGACTCAATTTTGGTGTCATCCATGCCATAAAACGTGGTTTCTGAAAGTACTTAATATAGTAACAAACCTAAACACGTTTCTATCAATTTTTTGCATCACATTTGCGTTATTAAATTTATTTGCACTTCTATAAGATCAAAATGTCAATTCATGAATTCAATCCCATAATGTTCGAATACATTGAATAATTTAATTGTTTGTTACAATTCATAAGATTAACCGCGCTACCCGAAAAGAATTGCTACTCATATACAGGTTCGTTGTAATGAGCGTTGCTTTAATATTATATCATAGTCTAATATCGAGGCATTTCTAGTCGACCTAAGCTTACCATTATTCAACCTTTTACTAAGTTAAAGTAGACATCACATTAAATTAAACGACGATGATGGAAATGAACAGGAATTGCTATGGTAAATTTTTATGGGAACCTCGAGTCTTTGGAGTTCTTGACAGTCACGATGTGTCGGTGCGAAGAATTAAAAGGCAGCTCCTCGTCCTGGTGGTTATTTTCAGAGCCTCTGAGGCGATTGTGAGTCTGGTCCACGTCTGGGTGATGGGCCGACTTTTTCAGATCATTCCTGCACGAGGCACAATATTAGCTCAACAGTTTTATTTCAAGTTGCTGAAGTCAGCTTTGGAAGAGATAGAACTGAATGACCTTACGCAAAGTGAAATCTGTGCAGTTAATTTCGCCCATCGTCTCAGTTCCTCACAGTTTTATTTTTTGGACGTATATTTTACATTCAAGTAGGACCTGCTACGCAATAGCAGCACCATTTTTAATTTCACCAATTTTCAATTTCATAATTTCTATGTTCTAAAGCTTATTCAAAATCTAAAATAAAAACCGTGTAGGATTTTTCCGACACCTTGAATGCATATGGTAGTTGAATAGTAATAAGAAAGTGACTGATTTCGAGGGTAGAATGACATAACTAACCGGAAGATGGCGGAGTCAGCATCGTTTTCTCTAGAGCTGAGGGCCAGCGAGTCGGGACCTTCTCCGCTGGAGTCCGAGTGGTAGTCAAACTCGTCCGAACCGCTGCCAAGTTAACAAATTTATAGTTACGAAATACCTATTATTATCATCTTCCTAGTTTAACCACCACAGCCACAACAAAAGCGATCTCAGCAGTGATATACAGTATTCGGAGATAATTGTGTAAGTTTTAGAGTCACACATTTTACAGGAAATGGGAGTAAGTATCAAAGTTGTCAGGATGGTGTCATAACTAGAAGTAAAATTGTTCTCTATGATTGCAAATTCCATTGTATGAATGAATTCAACAGCATCAGTGTTTACTTCTTCCTCGGGGTCGGGATGGATGGTCTATTACTGGAATCTTTTTTCCCGTTTCGAAGTTCGTAATAAAATTTCCTAGAACACGAAATGAACAAATATAAAGTATCAGAGAGAAAACTGCCAAGCAAAATTACAGTGATTTCAAAAGAAAAATCAACATAAAAAACAAGGTTGCTTGAAGACCCGTAAGTGTACAAAAAGATGAAAATATCCTTAAGTTGCACATGATAACGCTGTTTCAGTTGCACTAACACTTCAAAATCAAATAGAAGTAAATCAAAAAACATTGCTCACACGAGGTTTAAACTGTGGCTCAACCCTCGTCTGACTATTAGCACTAGCAGTCATCTTAGCGAACTGATTCTTGTTGATGGAGTGACAAAGCAGGAGGTCTATGCGCAATTTGTGAACTATCAAATTGAAAAATTATCGATCATCCGATCGACCAATACTCAAAATGGTATTGCTGCGTTAGCCCAGGTGAAATATCACCGATTTTGTTTTCTATCCAACAAAGGTATAAATTCGGTTTGTAGCTTCATGAAGTTTCTCGTGATCGTTGACGAACTCTTGTCAAATAGCACATTTTATAAATAGGCTGAGAGCCATAACTTCGCGGTTCTTTCAATATTTCTGAATATACTACAATTTTTGATAACTTTTACAATCACGACCCCTCATAACAAAAATTCTGTGATATTTATATTAATTAATCTCCATGATTGGAGGCTCAGATCTCCGGTTCTCACTTGCACTCGCTGACGAAGGTGTGGGAGTTCCCTCCGATGCTGCCATTCTCCCTGAACACGACGCCCTTGTGGGGCTGCGAGCCGTCAGAGGAGGGGGCAGGGAGGCTAACAGGTTCTTCTTCAGGAGGAAGGTTGCTCCCGAAGATGTCGTTAAATCCGGGGTTTTCTACTTGAGGCTGATGGGGGAAAGGACCGTGGCGGGGGGAGCAGTGGGAGGGGACGAGGCTAGCAACCGATGACGTTGAGGCAGCGGGGGATAGACTCGACGACAACGAGGGAGAGCTGACGATTCATTAATAATGACTAGATTTTGTTCAAATCTTTGTGTGAGTTTCGAATTTAACCTATATTTTGAACTAGAAAAACAATTGCAATAGAAATCAGGGAATCCAAAAATTATTATTAGTTTTTGAATTGAGCGGACTAAAGAGGACAACTACAAAAGAAGACGCGAACCCCCCAAAAAGATAAGGTTATTCAAATAACTATGTCTTAATAATACTGCACACAAAAAAAATTGCCCTCCATTTGAGCGACTGACTTATCAACCCAACCAAAAGCAAGGTTAATTACACACTTTTTGCTTTGTAACAATAAATATCCCTAGCTCACCCAGCGCAGTGTTGGCGGTGCCGAGCTCCGGTCTCGGAGTCAGAATCTTTATCTCCAAAGCGTAGCAAGTTCGTAAGATCTGCAAACGCACAGGGAAAATTAACACTATCACGATCCTAAGAAAATATCACACCTCATAAGTTAAGCGCGTACAATGAGATGTGACAAGAACACTCATCGCAGCACTCGTGCATGTATGTAATTCGGTGTAACACACTAAAATAATAATACAGAAACACAGAAAGTGCCAATAACATTATTCATAAGGACACTAATCGTAAACGTACCGGAAAAGACAGGTAACATACGATTAATGTTCACCTTGACTACTCATGCAATAAAATATTGAAGAGCTTCCTAATTGCACATAGAACATGGTGAAATTTCTCCTACCTGCAGGAGTTAATTTGGTACATGAAGTGAAACTATTTGTAATCGCAGAAAGAGATAATTTGAAAGCTATTAGGCGTAAACAAAACATAAGAACAGTTCAAGAAAATTATCGAAACAACAAATACTTCGGGTTTACGACAGATATTACGGAAAAATACCTTCAACGGACCCAGGAATCAGCTTTTGAACTCTTCCAGTAATACAGCTCATTCTAAAACCACAACACTGAACCAACCTGACCTGATCTGAGCTTACAACACACACACCCTGACCGCACAACACACCCTGACCTCGCAAAACACTGACCCTTATCTCACAACACACCCTGACCTCGCAAAACACTGACTCTGAGCTCACAACACACCCTGACCTCGCAAAACACTGACTCTGAGCTCACAACACACCTTGACCTCACAAAACACTGATTCTGAGCTCACAACACACCTTGACCTCACAAAACACCGACCCTTATCTCACAACACGCTCACCCGTGTTGAGGAGGGAATGAGCGCGTCTAGGGGGCGCCTTGGAATGTCTGCCCAGGAGGGCAATGCTAATGTTGGATCCCCCGAGACTCTGTGCCCCCACGTGGGTCATATTACCATCTTCAGCCCCAGGGGGGAGGAGGGCTTGGGGTAAGCCTCTATAAAACCAGGCCCCCGTGCGCTTCCACATCTCCCGTGTCTCGCTGCAGATCTTGCACAGCAAAACCTTTTCTGCGCCGCTCAGCTGCTCCTGAACGCACTTATAGCACACGCCCTGCGCATAGGAAGAATGTCTACTTCACACACACACAATATTTAGGCAAAATAATTTTTAGGGCATACGCGGCTTGATGATCAGACACATTTGTAAAAACTAATGCTGACCAACTTTATTGGAAATGTACGTTTTTGTTTTGTTTGTTTGTTTGTTTTGTAGGTTTCATAAAAACGTAGTATATTAAAAACCAAAAAAGGGTCGTGTTTTAAAATGTACGTATAGATTTTAGTTTTAAAAATTGAGTCCGTCAAGTGGGTGTCGTTAATTTCCATACACTGTCGAAAGCGTTCAGGGATGATGTTCAAAACTAGAATCTGTTTGATCATTTTGCTACTCCTTGTATAACACATTTTGTTCTCTCTCTTGGCAGTTCGTCGTCTGAAATCACATCTTGTGATTGTTGGACATGTTGAATTTACGATGATGAAATCAGAAAAATATGGTATAGATGATGGAACATGATTGAGGTGTCACCTTGTAGCGAAAGCGTCATAAAACATAACTTGGAAAAATATATCATTTGGTACGGGGGACAATCAATGCAACGTTTAAATTATTACTAGTGCTTCTGCCTTGCAAATCCTGATCTCTAAAAATTTCAAGCTTAAATTCAATCCATGAAATGATCCTATCACGCTCCCAAAAAGCTTTGAATTGTATTAAGAAGGGTTATGGAGCATTTAGAAAACCATGATGAGAGTTCTTTTAAACAGATCAAACAATGTGAATTAAAATCCGTCCTCGAGTCTCTCAACACGCGTAGCACAACAAAAGCACAACACAAATTAATGAAATCGAGGACCCAGTCATAGAAATGAATGCCATGTGTTAGTGCAGCAAGCTTTGGAAAAATTTCCAATTTATTTTTAAAGCGTAACGAGTTTTTTTTATGGGGCAGCACAGGCATCTTTGGGATATCGTGAACACCAACAAATGCAGGATGTCTGTATTTAACAATCCTGGCACGGCCAACGCTGGGCCAACACCGTCAGTCGACAATAATTCACTCAGCGTGTGGGCACTAGCGCAAAATACATTAGGCTTATGCTGACATACTGGAGTAAAATGATTTTCAGTCGATGCGCCGGTTAGTTGGCAGAGGACAGAAAATCCAGTAGACAGAACTCGTCCAGACATACATCTGTATTAAATAAAGACTGGGGTAGATAGAAAATGTTTCCTCACAGTCGTGTTGCAAAACAAGGAGCTTTGGCATGAGGACGGTGTGGCGCAGTGAATGATGATAGCAGTCGCTTGATACCATGTGACAGTTATGGCAAATGGAGGCAGGTGGCTGCAGTTACCTGGCGACTGTTATAGTCAGATGGAGGCAGATAACGGCGGTTACCTGGTGACAGTTATGGCAGATAAAAGTAGTTACCTGGTAGCAGTTATTTATAGTAGACGGAGGCAGATGGTGGTAGTTATGGTAGATAGAGGCAAGTGGTGACGGTTACATGGTGGCAGTTGTAGTAGACGGAGACAGGGGATGGCAGTTACCTGGTGGCAGTTATGGCAGATGGAGGCTGGTGGCAGTAGAGGTAAACGCTCGCCACACAAAATACAGGAAGCCTTTCCATCTCCTCTCGCCTTGTCCCTGATAGCAGCTACTCGGCCCACCAATCGGCTATACAAATACATCAGTTAGCGCACCATGGAAAATATCACTGAAAAATTTGCAATGCCTTTGTAAACACCTCAAAAAAATGCAAATGCACTGATTGAACACCTACTGCATCGCACTCGAAAAGAGACCAACGTGTCACAATAATTACCATGCATAAATTTTGAAAATGTGAATAAATTTTCACATCGGAGACAGTTTTAAAACCGGACCTTTTTATACGCCCTGACCACACACCTTATATTAGGTTGTTACAAAAATAATGGCCGCTCGAAGGTCTGGAAGGCTTCTGAAATCGGCCATTATTTTTGTAACAACCTAATAATATATCCTAGTGTCGTGTCATGTGCTTTAGCAGATGGTTTCCAAAATTCTAAAACGGATAGAGAAATTTTAATACTTAAATAAATATGCAAGAAAAAATGGCCTAATATCAAAGTAAAACATTTCACAAGTACAGCATATACTTAACGGTGCCTTATTGCATATCCATTTAGCAAATTTTACATTTGTTTTGCTTCAAGCGTAACTGAAACCTGACGCAACTCAACCAAAGAATGAAACTTGAGCATAATTTTAATGCAAACCCCAAAAATTAAGCTGATCTAAGCCCAGCTTTCCAGCATTGATGACTAAGGACTAGTTTATGCCGTTAGGGTTGTACATAATTGTCTGACACTGGAATGATAGTGTGTTTGAACAATATACATTATGTACCTGGATATTCACGTTGGCTAAGTATCTATCGATATCATCCAATGAACTCCCGAGATGCCACTTCATCTGAGTGAGGGTGACATTGTAGCTGATCAATACTAGCGAGCGATAAGCCAAAGGAAAAAGATATCGCAAAATTTCTTTTGGAATCAGTAAAAAAAATTGAGGGCAACATTATTTTTCTCTGAAAAGGAACCCATGCATCGAGAGTCGACACTAATTTGGAGTTACTGCGCGCTGACACATCACGAGTTGCCATAACTTTCACAAGAAAATGAGGTGCGTGTCATTTGCTCATGGTATGTCTCCCTGAGCTTAGCCCTTGAAGCTCCTACATAATCCCGTAGCAGTCACAAGCTCCTGGGTAAACTGAGGGACAGCACAGTCCCCTTCAAAAGGATCACTATTCAAGCTTGGAGTGATAAATATATATAAATAGAACCAGTGTTCAATGGAAGCGGTGAGTGCCTGAGATCAATGAAAGTGCCGAACATTACGTAGAATAATAGGGGAGGGACAGCATACAGCAATCAGACACAGATATTAATAAACAGCCTAACACCGAGGCAAAAAGTTTGCATCAAAAACACAGATAAAAGAACTACGCACAAAACTTTAATCTGGACAGATAAATCTTCAGTGAAAATAGAGGAAAAACACCCACCCGATGCGCTGGTGCTCGGCCTCCTCGAGCTGCTCGGCGCGCTGGATGACTGACAAGATGGCGGCGGTCTCCTCGGAGCTGAGGCCCTCCGTTCTGGCGGGAGAGGCCTGGCCTGTGCTCCAACCCATGCGTAGCCTGCGTGGGAGGTGGATATCAGTGGGAGTCAACTTGCGTGGGGGTGGATATCAGTGGGAGTCAACTTGCGTGGGGGTGGATATCAGTGGGAGTCAACTTGCGTGGGGTCATCGTGTGTGTGGGGTTGATATCAGTGGGAGTCAACTTGCGTGGGGGTAGATAACCGTGGGAGTTAAACATATTGCATGTTTTTAGTTCAAAATTTCAAATACGTTTTCTAAAATTGATACATTGTTAATCCAGCACAAGTTGTGCATTTATATAACAATGTTGCAGCATTGGTTTGAAGTTGGTCTTGCATTAATCTATCAAAACTTCAGACCATGTATATTATTATGTTAATCTATGCATAAAAGTAATTCATATTAATTTAATTATCTGGCCGCCAGATTTCATCATTTATAATTCACAATTAACACCTACAATGCACAGTAAATTATTTTCGTGAGCTGGCGCTTGCCGCAATCACAGATACCAAAACAGCTACAAATTAATAGCAAATCATAGGCATATAATTACGTATATTACGTATATATTGTCAATAAGAGACTCATGAATAACCAGCAATGAATATTTTTCAGAGTATTCAAAAATAAAAAGAATTCTGAAGCTGAAATATACTTCATGACAAGTATTATACACGATATTCCAAGGGAGCATACCACGCGGACTAAAGAATTCCTCCTCTTTAAAAAAAATTAGTAAAATAATTGAATTAACTCCAATCGAATCCCAAAAGTGATCATAGAAGCGTCCCAAAAGAAGCAAGAAACAGAGATCGTATTTCTACTTCGCTGAATTTTAGTATCCCGTTGAGCACATAACGGCTCCAAATGGTCGAGATAAAACTTTCCATCACACGAGCAGTATTGCCTGCAGTGCTAAAAGGTGAAATTGTATTCACACTAAAAACTCGATTTAGTTGTATCAACATTTGGTTTTTCATGTACTGCTAGGCAAGCTTCCCATTTTTAGATCGTGTCGGAATTCAATATATTAAACGCCTTATAAAATATGACCATAGTTCGGCATGAAAGTTTTTACACAATGCCGAAATTTTCAGTACATCGATCCCAATCTGAGAAATAAAATTGCGCGACGTTGTTTTCATTGTGTAGTCAAATACCCAAATTTTTATTGAACAAATTTCCATGCTAATAAATATTACTCACCTCTATTGAACAAACTAATTTCGAATCATCATGCTAATGAATAGAATGCGTGGCCAAAATAGAGCAAGGCTTAGTTTTATCATAAATTGCCGCTTGTGTTCTGATACGAGAGACGAAAATAAAAAATAAAACATTCGGTTTGAAATAAATTTCCTAAACTGCCGCTGATTTTCATCGCGTGCGTTATTTTCCCTTAAAAGTGAGGAAAATATAGGAAAAATGGCGTTGAAGAAGTCATAAAGTTGGACTCACTTAGCCCTGAGGGCCAGGCTTCTGTCGTTGGGGCAGACCCACCGCTCGCTGGAGGTGTTGGTGAGGTTGCCTGCACTATTGCGTCGCTGCATCATCTCTGCCCACGGCCCTATTTGGCTCGTACGCTGCACCAACACTTGCCAAGTCTGCAGCACAAAGGGAAGAATAACTGCAATATTCAGCACAGGTAAAGAATATGGACTTAGGCGTTAAAAAAAATGAGGGTACTTCATCATCTCCAAGAGTTGTGCAAACAGAGGAGATGCTTCAAACTTTTACGCAAAACTCGACACAGACACTTGAAAAAACACTTTAGAACACTGAAGATGAAGTCTAAAAATCGATATAAATAGTGCAAACATTTCTAATTCCATACTAACAGTACAGAAAATCAAAACCTAATAGTTCATGAAAGCGATTTAGCTCTACAAACACGGAGATCACGTAGGATTTAAACAAGCACAGCAATTCCCAATGAACTGGCAGTCAGGGAATCCGTCGGCACACTGCTGACTGCAGTGGTGGAGTGTAAAACATTCAGCAGACGTTGCAATATTAATCTTGTTCAAACAAGTTAATCTGACCCCGACTACGAATGAAAACACCTCGCAGATGACAGCAGCTGTTCCGCACGCTGGAGAATGAACGAGAAAGCGATGCAAAATAACAGGGACAATCAAAGGTAAAATTTAGTCAAATGTCAAGAAATTAACATTCCGATCCTCTCACACGTTTCTTCAGATTGCCTAACCCGTATAAATTTTTACTTTGTACACATAGTCACTAGAAAGCTCTGTAAAATTTACGGAACCTTACCTAACCCAGTGGGTCTCTTCGCAAGAAATGCGTAAACTGCTTGAATGTGCAAACATTTCGATGACACGTACAATATCTAGTAAACTCTTATTGACACAATTCAAGTATACATACATGTAGCGTACACAGCTCGTGATACGCGCTGGCTTCAAAAATGTGTTTTCTGCAAGCAGTTTGTGTAGTAACATTGTTTTTGAGAAAATGACTTGCGCCTATAAAGGCCCTTGCCAGCATGACGGCAGTCACACTGCCAGCGCCCGGTAGTCAGGGCAGTCAATCAATAAGCTCAAGCGGCGCTTGAGATGCGAGAGCTGCTTAAGGACTCCTTCAATTGAGGTCACGTGGCCAGCAGGACTGCGCAACCCACGGAGTATCAACAGTCATCTGTTGGTGGGTGAGAAATAGTCATGGCCTGGCACCGGTATGCTGACCGGGATCAGTACGCTAACTGGGATCGGTACGCTGACCGGGATAGTTTCGTTGTCAGGGACCAGCACGTCGACCGGGATATGGACGTTAACCGGGATCAGGGTGGGAATCAGTACCAAACGGTTATTGCATGCTCCTGGCCAATATGCGATTGAGGACGTCGTAACTCGGACATTAACTGATCCTTTTAAGACGCCTGAGTTATAAATGGACCTTACGTCAAGTGTTACTTTCAATATCGATGTTTTCAATCCTCCGAGGTAAAAACCACTACAACAGTTCTGTGCTACATAAAATACTGTACAGACTTTTCAGAATATGAACAATTACTTATTAGTAAAAAATGAACTGCAGCATTGATAGACTCGCCATAATCAGTACCTGGTATTGATAAGAAGAAAAATGCGGCAAATATCGATCATTGGAGAAATATCCAAGCTATCGGTCATGGAGCAAATAGTCAAGCTATCGCTCTTGGAGTAAATATCCAAGCTATCGCTCATGAGGCAAATACCCGAGCTATCGCTCATACAGGCTGGTAAATGGAACGCTAAATTGGACAAGGGAGCTCAGATCAGAGAACTCGTACGCTTCTGCCTCTACCTTCACCAATTTATATGCAAAAGTGAATTAAGCTTCTCAAAACGAACACAAAAATAAGCCCTAGAATTATAATGTGCAATTCAAGGAACTGTGCTGCTCAGGCAAAAAGTTCAGTTTGGGAGGAAACGTTCAACCAAATCTTGTTCGAGTACATAATTAAAAATAATTTTATCGTCCCATATGATTCAAAAAGTCAAATACAGTTAAAAATATTGAATGCTTATGCACAGAGTTGAATGCAGAGTATATTTTGAAACTCTTTAATACAAAATGTTGTAAAGATTGTTCTCGCCTGCATAAATATTCCATGAATATTTCCTACCTAAAAACCTTTTCTAAAAGTCCTCAAAGTCGTCGTCATTTTTTTTAGTTCTATTTATGACATATCTTCCCGAGTCTAATTAAAACGTTTCCTCGTCCAGAGCTCCTCGCTTGACTTGACGATATTCCGCCTCGCGTAGCAGACGTTTGGTAAAATTCTTGATTTCTTTTTTCTTCAATTCGGTCTCCAGTTGCCAGAAAATCAGAAACGAGAAATGAGCCTCTTAGATCGGAATTAAAACGCGAACGAAAAATAAAATACCAAAATTTACAATTTTGAAAGAGAACATGACAATTACAATTCAAGCCACAGGTTTCTCCAGTTAAAAACACGACATATCAATGTTAAACTCAACAAACGAACACTAAATAAACCGACGTTGTTAAACAAAGAGTACACTACCAAGTAAGCCTATTGCAAATGAGAACGTCGCAGTAAACTGAATCTCTACATCGACAACTCCTCTGCTCCAGAAGCCCTTGCATGAGCTTACGATATTGGCAGCCCATATTATGGAGCACTGCCAGTGGGGCAGTGCCTTTTTCCGGCTCAGTTGATTTTCATTTGCATCTAAGTTATCGATGTCTATTTTAAAAATAATCCCAACAGTATCATGTTGAGGTCAGTCATGCTTAATTAAAACTTTATGTAATTATTTAATTTATGTGACTAAATGAGGCCAGTGATGTTGACAGCAGTTTATGCTGATGATATTCAACAGCTGTCGCTAAATGGTGCGAGTTAGGTGTAGAATCCTCGCGTCCCCCTTGCAACGTTTGCACCGGAAGCCTGCCAACCACAGAATCCAAGTTTCCAAAATACACAAAGACAAATCCACTTAGGTGCTCCATATTCCATCCCCATCTCCCTAGGAGTGCTACCCAGATTGCTCTCGTTAGACTTCAATTGCATGGCATTCCAAGCTCATTCGCAGTAGTCAGCCTAGTCATCACTACTACCATGAGTTTCTTCACTGATCTGGTGCACAAGTGACAAGTTTCTTGATAAAACTTTCTCAAAAGTTAGGATTATACACAAAGAATATTCGGATTTACTCATGAGTAAATTTATAATGCTACGTTTTAAACAAACGTTCAAAATCTTTTATCTCCCTTGACTTTTCAGAAAAATGCACAAGTCACGGGAACGCTCTATAACTGTCAACTGCAAAACATGACTTCTCCATTGATAAATGAGGTTTAATTTTCATCACAACTCACTCCCGGTTTAGGAGCACTTCACCGTATTATAACTGAAAAATCAGTTACAGTCATTAATTCTAATTCATTCATGATTTTGTAGTACTGCTCTGAATTATAACGTCCTAATCACCAATCAATTCCACTAATGAAAGCTTTCAATGATAGACTCAAACAAAAGGCGCGGCTGAGCTCCAATACTGCAGGGCTATAGAACAATATAGAACAAGAGGCTTCCACACACGCAGGGTTGGGTGTCGTGATGATGCTTCAACATGGGGCAAAATCCAGGCCATTAATTTAAGAGATCTCGAGGCCGCAGCGCACTAAGGTGATACGGTGGCGGCGGCTGAAATTATGGTAAGACGATATCGATAAACACACCAGCCCGACCCACGCCTTTATAATTATTGCAACATTTTTCGCAGAAACGTTCGAGAATTTATATTCTCAAAAGAGCATTTGAGGACAAGGGTCGCTCTTCTGCCGAGTGCCGGGTGTATCCAATATACGAGACTTGAAAAATCCCCCCTTCCTACGTCCTGTAAACCTACGTAGCGTAAGCTGGGCGAACCAAATTTGTGTAATTTAGGGTACGATTAATGGAGGACCGAGAATTTATCATGATTAATCAGATTTAGAATAGAATAGAATAGAATGAGGCTATAGGAACGAAGCTTCTGGCCCATTCTTGGGTCGGATAATTATTTCGATAATTATTCGGTTGTTTTACCCAAGTCCCATGCCGTATTTCCAGCCGCGTCAACCATGTCGGCAGCGGGATTCGAACCCGGGTCTTTCCGCTTGCAAGCAGATTCGCTCATCACTCGACCAAGCTGGTGACAATTCGCTCACCAGTCGACCAAGCTGGTGACATACCAGTCGACCAAGCTGGTGAGTCGACCAAGCTGGTGACTAATTAATTTAGGGTACGATTAATGGAGGACCGTGAATTTATCATGATTAATCAGATTTTCTAGCTCATATATAGCATTCAGTGAGAACAATTGAAATTTCTGGTTGGCTATGAAGTCAGAAAAAAAAATTTTCTTCTTGATGATTTAACTAGCAGTGAAATTCGGTAATGAGATTTGAAACTTGTTAGAAAATCTAATCTTAGATATTTTCATAAAGTAACATCGTTAGTCGGGACTAATTGCACGGTCTGGAAAACATTCCAGATTTTAGTATTTTCAAGACTATTTTTTTATATAAATTAGCCAAAACTAGTGCATGTACTTTTTTCACTCAAATCCTGTTGAATAACAATTAATACAATCGTTTCTACCAAAGGAGATTAAAGAATTTCTACAGACTACCCGGCGTAACAACAAGAAAATTAAAAAATGAAGCAGAAAACACTGTAGAAGATAATCAAAGGCGTAAAACAAATGAATTAACAAACAAAGAACGCACGGCCGTCTTGCATGCCTTGCTAGAAAGATCGAAAAATCGTCTGTAAAGATCGAGCACATTTCAAAGAAAATACATGTCTTTATTATTAAATCAACAATAAAGAATTATTATTTCATTAAATTCATCCTTTATCTTTGTGTCTCGAACTTTTTTAAAAAGTATTAAGCAAAACACTGAGAGTATAATCCATGAGTTAAGATTTTTTGGCATATTTCCGGCCAATTTGAAATTTTATGCACCAACTGTTCCCGACCATAAGGAATATTTAGAGTGATTGAATTATCAGCACTGAAAATTAATCATAAGTTTCATCCCATAAATGAAATTCATGAATGGGTTTAAAATAAGTACGAGTGATCAGACAAAGTAGCACAATAATAATCACAATAGCCTGGGGTGATGTTTGTTTGTCTGCAAATCTACACACAACTCTGCACCGTAATATTTATTTTCGTAATGAAGGTACGGAAACAAACTTGTAAAGTTTACGCTACGTAAACGAGCCTTCACCATATTAAGATTTTGTCAGAATTACTATATATGTAATTCCATTCTCAAATGCTTCATCAACCCTCAACCCGATATAAGAGAAGTCGTTGCGTACTTGTACACTATTCATGCACTAACACACTAGTTCATGTGTCTGGAGTCACGTTTTATGGGAAAAATAGGAAAAAATTCACAATTTTGAAATTTAGGATCCTAAAAATGCAATTATCGTATGGATATATGCGTATCAAAAATAAAATTACATGAAAGAATACATTTTGTATCTAGCCAGTGGATGTATTTTACTCATTGTATCGTGGATATCAAAGGCGTCGGATTATAATAAAATACAGTACGTGATGTTTTTCGTTATTAACCTTCTCGCTCTTCAATCATTGGAATATCTTCCTTCGGAAAACGGTATCGACTTGCAAATGTAAAAAGAAGGAAAACGAAAGGTCTATCCCAACAACAAGATAGTCAATGCATTAAAAAATACGTAAATTTTATCGCATGCGGGCCCATCGCCTACATAGAGCTTTTCTGTAAGAAAACGCATATTATGTTAGATTTACGTGAATTATATTCATGAAGATCATTGATGAAACATTCAGAAGTATCGTTCAAATCAAAATTCATGAGACTGAATAAGTTATTGGTTCGAACAGCCTCGCTGACTCTAGCTACAATAAAAAAACTCTGAACCTTGTCAAGAAATATCCAAGTTAGATGTATTTGAGCTGTCACTTTTGCATTGCTTTTGATATATTGGTCGGGTTGCAGCTACCATACATCAAACATTACGACTAACACGCGCTGCTTTCATGTCTCCGAGCATAAACGAGTTTCTCCATGAAAAGGAGAAAATAAAATTTAGATGAAGGAGTACGTCTACGCTTCGTTGTAGGCAAGTCGAGGTTAGATTTTCTGGCTGGAGCTGAAACTACAGCAAAAACTAGACAAATAAACAAAATTTGGTGCTTGCATAGAAGAAAACCGAGATGCAAGAGTAGGTCATGTTTAATGCGACCGTGTTTTATGCACCTCAGAAATAAAAATGCAAGGTGTAAATTACATCATCAGATAACTTCAGAAGGGGCATATTAATATTGATTAAACCTGTAGCCACAATTACACGACTTTTATGAACAAAAGATGAAGCTTAAAATTAAAGCAGTAACTGCTCATATGGTCGTCACAACTACACATCTCAGTCGAAGTTATCATTACAGAAATGGTCTGCACATCTCACACGAGGACATCGTCACAACAATGGTCTGCACATCTTACAGTCAAAGATGTGTGTGTGTGGAGGTGGACTTGAAGGTCAACCATCAAAAGGACGCCCCCTGCCTGTCACACAACACAGCTGTCCGCTCCGGATTCCGTAGCCATCAAAGATGGAGGGAAAGGTTCTCATTTAGTCAGACCTAATTAAAACTTCTGGGAGAACATTGCTCCGCGCTTTCTGTCTAATTTTCTACAGCACACGGCTTAATACCCAGTTAAGAGGATGCGGGGTCTGTGTGTTCAAGAAGTTCAACGGAAGTAATTTTTAAGCAACACAGCGTTTCTCTCCATGATATTTACCCACAGCACTGACAGTATCTATTTAACACTTACAAAGCCTTGTCGCTAACATCTAATTTCACTGCTGTGAGAAGCTGGTCTTGAATTGATGAAATTCCAATGGTGTGTTTATACACAGCACTTGCTTTTTGAAGTTCTAAACGCAATTAAATTATCTGAGAACAATCCAAATACTCTTTTAGATAAACATTTTAGCATCTGTTTGGTTATGTTCAAAAAACTAGTGATCCATCCTTAATAATTAATAATAGTTGTATGATATTAGTTAATACGCATCTTCCAGTAGAATAGAATAAGGCAATAGAAACGAGCCATTTAGTGCATTCTTGGGTTGATACGCAAGTCCCAAGTTCAACAATAAGACAGTAATAAATGGATTCAGCGTTACAAATTGAATACGTAAAAATTTATTAATGAAAAAATGACGCATACGTACCTGCATACCTGATGTCAAACAAATTAGAGAAATTCTTCTGATGGCTCCTGCATTTCAAATTTCACGATGAAACCGTACCTGATAAAACTATAAAGATACGGTAATCTTTGGGAAACGACTACACACGTAAAAATTGTTAAACGTGATCAAAAAATAACTGAGTTTTTGGAAAAAAACAAGTGAAATTGTAATTCAGTGAGAGTCAATGAGAGGCGCACCTTGTCTCCGCCTGAGTTATCTACCGAGAACACTTTGAAACAAAACCTACTCTGGCGCGCCCTTCTCTGTGAAATGTTCATCAGTTTCCTGTGATCAATGGGCTACAAGAAACTAACATTGACATGCGTCATGCCAGTGTTCCAGAAATTAATTCGGAAGCGCTCCAGAATTTCTACCTATTAAATTTTAATCTCGTCAATCTAAACTAACACTCGCCCGGGAATTCCTCACGCCTTTCGAACGGCGATTGCCCGGTCAAACTCAGAACTGGAATAGCTCTGATGTGTCGTGCCTTTCCCTTTGAACCTTTTCACGTCCAAAGACCCCACATTTTTTCTTTAGGAAACTAGTTTTCAGTAACTCTTTATCATACATTTTTATTCGTTTCCATTCTTTTTCCCTTTGTTCTTCTATTCGATTTCCGTAACTTTTTTACCTCCTTTTCTTCTCTACTCAAAGAAGCGGTGATTCGTCTTACAGCCTCAAGAGAGTCACCAGTTCTCGTCAGTTCTCTTAGAACTTTGAGATCAGCTGTCGAGAATGCAAGGTTCGTTTCAGCAGTAAAGCATACTATGACAAAGGGAAGTTACTCCCACGGATCGAGAAATACTTGACATCTATTAACGTAAAAGAGAATATGGTCATTTAACGCGTCTATTTTCTAACGAATTCAATGACCAGCCACACAAACTCAGGAAAAATGATGTCAATCATGACTGACAATCATCACAACATGATTTCAACACAGATTCTTAGAAACAGCTCAGTTGATTTGATATATATAAGCTTCCATGCAAAAACCAGGTTTTTAAGACTACACAACGCCTGGTACAGCAGAGCTCAAAAGTACGTCCTTTCTTGTTACAAGTTCCTGTGTCCTTGAGAAAACTCGCCCGTCACCGTCCAGAGAGTGAGCTGTAAAACTTTACCTGCTTTGTTAAAACTCACGGCAAAGTAATTCTTTGCGCTGAAATTCGGTGACAAACAAGAAATTCCTCAAAAGAGGGACCGCGAGTTTCCTGTAAGAAAATCACCAAAAAACGAGCGGGGAACTTCCTACCGAACTGAAAGGATGGAAGAAAAAATGAATCGCTAAGTTGAATCTTCCATTCGAGTCGACAGGTTTAAAGAAATATGAGCAATTATGAAGAAAAATGGCAAAGTAATTGCGAAAAAAGTAGAATAACTTCGTTCCGAAGACATTTTCAAACTTTTGAAAAATCATACGAAAATATAAGTAGCCGTGAACGCGCATAAAAAACACAGCCTCCCCATTGAATAAACAACTTCAGTTTAACGGAGAATTTGCACGGATGTAAAGCCGTAAAATATTCGTCCCTCAGTTTTTCACATGATCCAAGAAAACTTTTTTGACAACCATGATTGTGAATCGTACCACGCGCACCCAACACGCTGAAGTTGAGCAAATTGCCTTTCACCGGACAGTTACCAGGACTGCATGTGGGGGCAAACAATGAGGTAGAAATGGGCGAGTTTTCGTAAATGCATCATGTACCTCGACCAAAAAGAAAAGACAAGCAAAAAAATTGAGGCCTACCAGACCACGAACTCACCAGCAACAGCCCCTAGAAACACAGAATGTTCAGAAGTATGATAGTTTATTAAGAATACCTAGAAATGATTTCCAAAGAACACCAGAGATAATTCATCAGGAATACGTGAATCATTTTTCAGCATACCTAGAAATAAATTCACAGCAATACCTGTATATAGAAAATATTTTTCAGCAAGGCCTACAAATAAAGTCATAGCAATATATGTTACTTTTATGAACATCTCAAAATTATTTGAAAAACATCGAGATAATTTGACAAGAGCACCCAAAAGGCTTTAAACGAAAACACCGTGCAGCGGAGCCGAAAAAAATTCGCTAGAAAATTAGTCTAATGAGGCGAGTTTCCAGCAAACGTTGGAACATCAAAGCAGTGAATTCTGGTCCTCGAGGAGGTACCTCTATCGTTCACTGCAACGATCGAGGCAGAAACGAACTGACCTGCTGCTGTGCTGTACTGTAGTAAGCTAAACTTTACTGTACAGTGCATAGAACATCCCAACATTCATTGATTTTTTCTATGATAGTGCTATTTTACATAAGTTTTTTACTCATTCTACGCCTCTTCCCTTAAAAGATAAATCAGTATTATTTGCATATGATATGAACTAGCTTCATTGTATGCATATTTTCGTGGATGTTAATTTTCCCCCAATAGGCATTTTTATTTACATACTTATCGGCAGTATAGCGACAGAGCATGTCCCTCACTCGGAAAAGTAACATCATTGAATTCCCTTATTCTGTTAGATACCCAAATTCCATCGTTAGTCAAACACAAAGCTATTTCCCTGTTCCTGTTCCTTGTTTTTTCACAATTGGTGCACTGACGCTTCGATCGGAACCACAATGACTTTATCGGGACATTGGACTGGTAATTTAAATAAATCAAATATCTGTTAAGACTTGAATGCATTCTAAACCTCGTTTTCCACTACACAATGTTAGGCCTCGTTTCCCCCGGTAATGCTTTTTCTCTCTTCCTTAGAGCGAATTTATATGCAAGTGTCGCTGCACCGAAAGTGGATTTTCCTTCACCTTAGACGTACGGCGCTTGTCTCCTTGTGTTAGATATACTGTTGGCATACTGTTCCCAGAACACATTTTTGTTTGTCGCTTTGTGTGCACACGGAATTTAAAACTTATTCAAATTTCTCTCGAGTCTTGGAGACGAGAAATGTTTTTTTTGTAACGCTCTTTCCAAATGGATGGCTATGTGCATTATTTATTCAATTTAGATTTTCGTAAGTAAGGCATACAGTTACTGGAGACACATTCCGAGACTTCCTTATTTTAAGCGCCACCGAACACCGTGTGCAAATTAAATGAATCCCAAGTCTCCCGGGTGGTTGCAGTTAGAGAATGCCTTCTATTAAAAGGATCAGGACGCTTTAGAACACTTCTTGTTGATACGTTATTGTCTTTTGGAAAACATTAAAGCAGCGCTGGGCCATTCCTGTAAAATTGCCGTATCATAATGAAGTACCCGTAAACGGATGACGCATGAATTAAAATGGTATTTTACAACTAATTCTCATTAATACTTGTCTCTTTCTGAGAACTGAACGTGCTCATGTTTGTGGATTTCGTCTATTAATGCAAATTTGACTTCACTCTCTGCAGTTGACATTAATTGCTGAGGCTTGAATTGTAAGAGGTGCTAGGCATCTCATTATGGAACTTCTTTTCCATCAGTTAACCGAATTCAGTTAATATTATAGCGGCATGAAACTTTTTATCCGTTTTTCCACTCCATGGCTCGTTGCATGATGTCGAGTACGCCAGAATATAACAATTTAAGTACTTTAAAATAAATAATTTCAAAATATAGCAGCTTTTACGTTTTCACTGTTGCGGTATGATGCCTTTTAATACAAGGTTACATTTAAAATTATGGCTAGGTATTTTTCGGTGATATTTTAAGCAAGGAACTTATGGTAATGTACTTTCATTGGGTAAGTTTTTGCTTAAAATCGCGAGTACGTACCATTATTAGTTAAACATTTGCATGAAAAATTATGGATGCATCTTTACACAGAACTGAATCACACGTAATTAATTCATTCATTCATTTTTAGAAGTTTTTACAGAGAGCCCAATTGCTTGGATGTCGACCATACACTACTTAAGAACTTTCTAATTCCCGGGTCTCCGTTAACTAAGAACTGTTTCCCTATTCTAAGGTATCCGGTAACCACGCGTTCTCTTTCTCATTCTAAGGTCTCCAATAACCCAGTATACTATCTCATTCCGAGGGGTCTGGAAACTACGTGTACTCTTTCTCATTCAATGGTATCTGGAAGCCAGTACTGTTTCCGCCGAGTGTGAGCCTCTTCAGCCCTTGTTCATTGTGTGCTTGTGCCTGGCAGAAGCTCCTTAGGTACAGGTCCCGATTTATGGCGACAAATTTCGTTAGAGAAGGGAATTTTGTTGGTAAAATACTACTTTTCCAGAGGAAAAATTTTATCCGTGGGAGAAACTTCACCAGAAATATTTTTTTAGGCGACGATTTAGGTTTCGTAAATTTCATTTGGACTAGAAAATATCGACACACGAATAATTCTCCAAAAAGTGAATTTTTTAAGGGAGTTAGTTTTGTCAAAGGATTTTTTAAAGAGTTTCTTTAGCAGGACACGCTTTACACTCACGAAAATATTTTCCAAAGCAAAAATAAGAACCCACAGAAACAAAAACTGGCAGCCACAATTAAAAACGACTTAGTTTTGTTTACTGGTCGTCGCGTTAAAAACTATTACATAATTTTGTTGTGTTTGCTATGAGTTCACTCGCATACAATGATTAATTTTTGCTCCCACGCACTTAATCCGACACTATGTAACTTGCTCTGGAGAGCCAGCAAGTGAAGTCAAACACTGCAGTAGGTAAGGTAACGTTAATTACGTTACTTTACTCCTCACAAACGTGAATCAGAGCAACATTGCTTTGTTATCACGCAGGTTTACAATTAAGAATTTCAGATTTGTTCTGTAGTACATCTAGCTATTTATTGGGTACGTTAGCAAAAAACATTTTGAGAATACACTGCTTTGCTTCATTATGGAAATGAGCCAGCTGTCGCAACGGCAGATTAGAAATTAATATTGCAACAGAACTTGCTGCATAAACTGACTAGGGAATGCAGGTCAACCAACCCTGGTGTGTCGACTCGCGTAGTTTCAGCTGCAAGTTTTTTTTGCGCTGAATATTTTCATTTTATCAATATGGATTTTTTTGCAGCACGGGACACATTCTAGAGATTTTGTCAGGTGCAGAGCAGGGGAAGGGCGTAACCATTTTGCTAATAAAAGATACTGTACGGCGTACGCAAATGAAATGGATGAATTTCAAGTGCAAAATGTTGACAAAATAAACCATCGATTAGCATTCGCCTCTCTAGACTACGAAATTTTATACTAAGGGATTACAATTTCCCTGAAAAATGGAGAAACATTTGCTTTCCTAAATGTGTTATTGCTTGATTGTATTTATACAATAATTTGCAGCATGTATAATTTAACACCCCAAAACTGCCAATGTTTGCTAGCAAAGCATACGTGTAAATATAGTGTCGTACAACCTTAAATGAAAATAGTTATGATCCCTTACAAATAAACGACCCAAAATAAATGGTAAGTTTTACCCCATTCCCAACGTACACGATTAATCAACAATAACTGATCATCCACACTTAGCATGTACAAGATACCCCGTCGAAAAAAAGTGTTGCCATGTTAAGCAGGATTTAGAAGCAAAATTTGTTTCGTATCAAACCCCAAACTAACTCACCTCAAATAACTAACTTGCCATTTAGAGCTAGTAACCTCGACCGTTTGGGTCATCTTAATACCCAAAATAAGAGCTTCAGTCAGTAATACTACAATATAACAAAACTTCATCTGGAGTTTATTTGCTGATGTTAGTATGCAGGTGCCTAAAAAGTTTTTCGATTCGATGCGTGCCGGAAGAGCATTTCGGAACTGCTACCATTGCCCTATTATTGCATTGCGTGCAGGAGAGATGTTTGAGTTCTTTTGTATTTTTTAAGTGTTCCTGCACTGAAAGTTGTTTCCTTAGCGGAGAACTGTTACACCTTTTTCTGGCATAAAAATGGGGACATTTTTTCTCGATCATTGTTGGACGAGTTTTCTTTGATCTCAGTTGGTGGAAAACTATTTGTTTATGGAGATTGGGAATTGTTTCCAGAAGCCAGCGTGCTATGGCTTCTGAAAGCTGCTTTGACCGAGATTGTTTGAGTGTCTTTGACACTCAGCACTCTTTGGGAGAGCCTCAAGATGAACAATGTGTTCTCATTCTCAGAGAGCAAGAAGGAATTAAAACAAGGCTTCGTGTATCTTGGATACCACGTGCCTTAAATTGGTAGTTTCGAGCTCCTCTCTAAGGCACGCTATGTGTGTACAACCGTTCTCGTCCGTGCATTTTGAACTTCGGTCCATAACAACCCCACTGAAGAATCAGTAATACTGAAATTATAGCCAGTGATATTATCCATGGGTGCATTTTTGCAAGAAAAATTGTAATTGGGTATTCGTGTTCAAATTTGAACATGGGAAATTATGGCTAGGCATTCCTTACTAAGTTTAAGAGAGTTGGAGACTAGAAAGCAGATTTGATTACAGCTATGAGACACCGTCAGTCGTAGCTGTACCTACATCCCGTCAGGGCGGGGATGTAGGGTAAATCATGCTGGATTGCAGTCCCACACCACGTCCATAAATGGTGATATCAAATATGAATGAATAAGGTTAATTATAGTGCATAATTGCGCAGATTGCAATAATTTTCACATGACCTCACTTTCATCTTAATACGTTTGTGGTCACATTAATATACAGAGTGTACCTCCTGTGGTTATGAAAAATTAGAAAAATGTTTTTCACCCAAACAACTAAAAAAAACATCAAAGAAACAAGAAGCCTAAGAAACTCTGACTAGTTTGTGATGTACTAGATGTATCATTCTTCTTCTTACCAGAATGACGAGGATATAACCAAGCTGAAGAAGTAAAAAATTTCACGTCAATTGACATGGAAAACCACGAAAGGGTTAGGCTATGCAGATGTCGAGATGGTCTGAGCTGTGGAGTTCCGTCGTAGGGTTCAAGTTTCACAGAGGGTAACTACGTGTGTGAGGTGGCAACAACTACGTGTGTGAGGCGGCAACTACTACGTGTGTGAGGCGGCAACTACTACGTGTGTGAGGCGGCAACAACTACGAGTGTGAGGCGGCAACAACTACGAGTGTGAGGCGGCAACAACTACGAGTGTGAGGCGGCAACTACTACGTGTGTGAGGTGGCAAGTGTGATGTCACTTGACTTTTAACGAGATAAGCATCACTACTCAAAAATTCTGTTCGCATTTCAAAATGAGTTGAAGTCTTTAAATCATTACGAGAAAAAAACGTCGACTTTGAAAGGCAGCAAAGTGAAAGGGTATAGCAAATGAGGTATGCGTCTGTTATCATTTTGCGTCATACTTTCCAACAGGTTGTTGATGTCACACAACTTAATTATGGACTAATAAAATGATTACAACCTCTACTTAAGAGTGAGAATGTGAACAACTGCAAGCCCAACACGCTTGACGTACGGTCGTGCGGAATTAAGAATTTTCTGTAAGTTTTATATCGAATACGTTACACAATATCTGTGCTGGAAATATTCAATCTCAAATTTATACTTATCTTTACAATTAAATGTTTTACTATATCTTATTTAATTTACATATTTAAAATAATATGACGATATCAACCTGCAAGATAATGAATAGAAATTATACAAAAACAATAGTGAAAATGAGTTGAACATAATACATAGGCAGTTCACTGGAAATAATGGGTGTTCAAAGTTTTAAACAAAAACAAATTAGAAGTATTTCATGAAGGCAAGTAGAACGCAAAAGCTCAGCACAAACGAAACACAAACTAATGCACGCCGTCGATTGAGTTGTCGATATCTGCAGGGTTTCTGTATCAGAAGGTGTTGCTTTTTATATAGCCTAATAGGTATAGGCGCTGTATCCAAAATTATGACGGACTCAAGTAGCACAGGGTTCTATTTCTGGTGCTAGCTGAATGCATCACAACACAGAGCCAGGCAGTAGAAACGCTACCTCAACCGCAGCAAGCGTTCCGAAGAAACAAAATTTCGAACGCTAGAAAATTCGCCGGAAGCAAAGTTGTAAAACACTCCACGGAAAATGCCTCGAACATTCAACTACCTTTAGAAGGATTTAGAGATTTCAAAAAAGAAATTGCTCGATAATTTTTTTTTTTGCTAAATTCATAAATATTTGTAGACTTTCAAAAACCAAGATCTGGATACCAAAAGTATACAATTTCTATCCTTCTACTATAATGAAAATGTTTGCTTAAATTGTAACGTATATGAAAATACAATCATACCATATCACAACTGAACATTAACATACTACAACTGTACAATATATTATAATTTCACAATACATCACACCACAAGACAACATCACACATCACCATACCCCAACTTTACAACATATTATAATTTCACAATACAAAATTACACCGCAAGACAACATCATAAAAATTGGCACAACTCAAACATAATACCACGACTCCACAACATTTTTCGACTGTCGTAAATGGGCGTAGTCGTAAAAATCCCTGGATGAAACTCTAAATTACAACCTGCAGATAACTTGCGTCAGTGCAGTGGCTGGGAATTATGAGCTGAAATTACGGACACTGAAGGGCCGCTCGCTGATTCCAGGATGAGCGGCGCAGCGGAAGTGCAAGTGTCCGCAACGATGAACGCCAAGAGCAGGAATAGACCTGCTCTTTTGCAGCCACCGTCTTCGTCTGAGAGCAACATTTGCTTACAGAGAGGGTTCTTCTTGAATGCTTTAAAGCTACTGGCCAAAATATTACTCGTAATGGTGAGGGGACACTGACGAGTTAAAGACTTCGAATTGCGCGAAATTTTCATAGTAAGAAATTAAGAAAATGAAATTTTGAAGAGTATTAGAAACAAAAAAGATTGGGTAATTATTGTTATTTCTCCATAGTAACCTAACGAGCAGAGTTGCCGTCTCTGAACTTCGAATGGACAGGGAGTGTGACCACACAACACATCAGTGACTAACACACTGAAACACCCTCTTCTCTATTCCTTTATAGGGAGAAGCTTACGTAACGAACTATACTTCGCACGGTAACGAACTATATACATAAGCAAAATCTATGAATAATCCATGCTACAACTAGTTTTTGTAGTTGTATATGCAAAAAAAACATGGGGAGTGCAAGGGCGAAAAAAAATAAGTTTTAAAATAAATTCACCAAAGAAAATATGCTCGAGAATAATAACTTTCCATTGTGTATGAGGGCACACAACAAGCTTTGAGTTGAACACACTATTTTTATCTAGGACGGTCAGTTTTAACGGCCTAATTAATGTATTGAAAACGTCAGAACTGACTAGTTAGTTAAAGCTGGTGATTGAAAACATGAAAGGGAAGACCAAATGAAAAATAAGTGGAAAGCCAATTCCCCGTTTGATCTATTCACTCATTTGAAAAACCCATGAGAAGCCAGCCCCTTGAAGCACACAACCAAACTTGATGTCATGTTATTGTGATGGAAATCCAATTACACGCTTCACAGTACATTCAGTTGGCTGTTTTTTTAACATTGTTATGCCTAACAGAACCTCTTTTGAGTTACCTTTATGTAGATAACGAATCCATGGAAGTACAAGATTTATTCAAAAAAATGGCAAAAGAACTGCGTTTTGATGACGACGCGGCATCTGTTGTCGTGAGGAGGAAGCGGCATTAGACTTGAGATGTTTGGCAGCCTCCAGCAGACGTGAGGAAATGAAGTTTCCTGCGCTCACTGGTGCGTTTGCAGGCATCTTTGTGACTCTCACAGGACTCAAAAGCGGGAGGAAAAGATGTTTCTTTGCGGCTTTGATGAGACGAGTTTCCTGACGTCGCTAGCGTCATGCAGCGCATGCACACTGGGCTGGCTGCACAGCGTGGCTGGGCTGCCAGCACGTACTCCAGAAGAAGCATTAGGCACATCTTGCTCGCACGCATAAATAATCTTGCTCGTCAGTAAAACATTTATTCAAATGAACAAGTTTCACCTTTGAGTTGCAAATAAGTGAAGATTTGAAGTTCAAACAATCCTATTAAGAATATAAACAAATGAACATGCATGTGTTTTTGTGAAGCGTAAAGTAGGAATACACAACAAATCGAATATTTGCTCTACCAGCTCCTGGGAGAAATTATAATCGAACATCACAGTTCATTACGGAGCAGCCGAGTAGCTAAGAGTTAACTGATGGAATATTTTGCTTCAACGAAGCGCTGCTCAGACGCATCGGTCTCAGCTCTGAATTTTTTTTGCAGAAGAGTGCGACGACCAAGAGGTAAACAATTAACACTCGCCTATTAAATTTACTTCAAAACATGATTACGCATAAACGATCCGTAATTTTTACAAAAAAATTCTGCAGAAATTTTCAGTCGAAGAAAGTAGCGTAGCTAATTTTTGTTGAATTATTGAAATTTATCACAACTTTATCCAACGAACTAAACAACTGTGAAAATGATCACTCACATAATAATTTTGTAGACGATGTAGTTTTCTATTGAACCCATTCAGTGAATTGCAGTAAATTCAGAAAAAATATTAAAGATTGATGCACGGGAGAGTGGAACAAGAACCTGGTTATGGGTACGGAAGATTGAGTAAAGCAAATTCAAATTGCTATAAGAATCACTAACACCGTTGAACTGAATGACTCACTTTTTCAACCCCTTTCTATCACGGATTCGAACACACCTCGATCACTCAGCATTTTCTTCGAAAATTTCAGAGCTAAACACCTCCGCACGAAAGTAAGCCACAGAAACACTTTCATTTCCACGAAAACTCATTTTCTCCTCATCCCGAGCCGCCCCTTCGTTCCTCGACGGGCGCTGGCTCCCTGTTGCACTCACATCAAATGACTTAGAAGCAGCCAAGAAGCAATTGGAGGCAGCTGCTGAAGATGCGGTGCTCAGAGAAAGTCAAGACATTTTGCCTCAAGTCTACACAAAAAAATAGAATTTCTTTTTCTACAGGCTGATGACATGCTCCGTAAACTAGCTCATAAAGAGTGATTAACAAATTTTGAAACCCAACGTCTTCATTCATTATACTTGAGATTAATCCTTGTTGATATCTGAAACTCCTGTTCTGTGAAATTGTCCATAAACTCTAAGCAGCATAACGACGTTAGGGTGCACTGCATAAAATAAAAATAAATCTTAATAAGAAAAACAAGATCCAAATATGAGAATAGACAAATCCTTTCTCACTACAAAACTAGACCCACAACAGCTTCCCCCGACCAGTAATGACAGTCCTGCAGTGTGATGCTCTAGGGCCAGGGGTTCCGAAGACGGGGTACATGGGTACATTTGGGGTACATTTGTTTATCTAAAAGAGTTAGCAATAGAATGGAAAAATATGCTTTTATGTTATTTATTTCTAAATATTTATGCATACATATCAGTGAATATATTTCTTCCAAATATCTCAAATTCTGGGTACATGCTCGTAAGCCGAAATACTGAAGAGGTACAAGGTCAGAGGAAGGTTGGGAACCCCTGCTCTAGGCAAAGAATCACAAGTGTGTAGGCTACTATTACCAGTTATGCGCCGAAAGGATTAGTGGAGATGTTCCTTCACAATGCAAAGAACGCTTAAACATGCAAATTGATGACTATTAATTATAAAGACGCCACATTTTAATACATGGTAAATCATCAGCCCGCTCCTGTTCTGCAGCATACGATAAAAATAAATATCTCCATTGAGCGACTTGAGTTATTTTCGCATTGTGGAGTGATAGACAAGATAAGGTGAACTGTCACTGGATCTTCTATGTACACACACTCGCTCCAAGTAACTTTTGATTTGCTAACACTCCTGAACGTATGTACACTCGAAAAATATCGAATTCTTGTTTCACATCAGTATCTTCCCTGATGGACTAAAAATGTAAAAAAATCCTTACTTTCTATGGTGAAACTCCCCTCGACCTATCTTGTTAACAACACATGAACTCAATAACACTTTAAACAACGTTCAAAAGAAAATCCTCCCGAATACCGAGACACAACAGGTCTCCTGTATCAATACTTCCAGTAAAAGCAACAAAGAAAAGTCCTCACACAGAACCCAGCGACCGTCAGTGCGAGACAAAACGAGGCTGTAGAACCACTACGATGTTAAGATAGACTCCAGGCCAGCTAATATATTTCCATTTACAGGAGCACAACACGACCAATAACACGCCTTTCGCTCCATGACACGAAGCTGAGAAAGCTCCTATATATCTCCCGCTTAGCCCTGATCGTTCATCTATTTTTAGTTTTCTTTGACGTGTTCACCGTTTTTATTTCTAAATAAGACACGTGTCAGGGACGTAAATTTAGTTGTGCTCATACGCTGCCGCTGTGCTACTGACAGAGAACTGCGCATGCGTACTAGTTCTCCTTGTCTATTGCCTTTCCACTGACACTATTCCAATCGATCTGTGTTGTGTTTTCAGTTGGTTGCGATCGCTTGAAATTTTGACATTCAAAGAACACGCCGACAGTGAGATTCGGTCTGTCATTAGTTTTTTGAATGCAAGGAAATCTTTCTCGAGGTGAAACCGCCAATGCAGATGGATACTGTGAAACTCTGAAAATTTCAAAATTCAAAACAACTTCGCAATTCAAAACAAAAAAAGGAGAGGAATGCTTAGTGGAAGAGTTCTCTTGCTTCACGACAGTGCTCGGCCCCATGTTGCTGGTGTCGCTCATAAATATAATGGAAAATTCGTACGGCAGCAGTTCGATCAACCCCCACAGCTCACACCTAGCGCTGTCTGACTACTATTTGTTTCTGCACACGAAGCATGACCTCGCAGGTCAGTGCCTTCAAAGCGATGACGACACAAAATATGCTGTGAGGATGTGACTGTCATCACTGATGGGAACTTTCTTTGAGGAACACATAGGTAGGTAGGTCACCTGCTACGAGAAATGTCTCAAGAACAGGGAAAACTAGGTAGAAAAATAGTTTGAGAAACGACCTTTCAAATAAAAAATAAATTGGTTCGAAAAATTAGTTTTTTGAATTAATTTTAGAAAACGCCACTTAGTCTCCGAACACGTCTTATCTTTCTTTACCCGTTTTTTATCACTACTCCACACCATCAAGGGATTCTTTCCAGCCCGAGTTTAATTTGAAAACTTGTAATGAACTGAGGTAAATGAATATAATAATGACATGTTATTACTGTAGTCCTAGCTTCAATTCTCTAGTAACCCAGTCAGATATCCTTTTTTCTACCCATCTTTTTAGCGTCACGTTCTTCTTTAAATCAATATTCTTTTCTTTGATCGAGTTTCTTGCTACTACAGTCGATAATATTTTTGAAAAACAGGTTCCAGAAACGAGTTCTTCTGCTTCTCATGACAAAGATTTCATAAGCGAGAGCATTCATAAGCCTCTTGTACTGAAAGTAATGTATCATACTTTTCGCTTGAAGCAGCTACCTCGGGAAAGAGAAGAATGCTTAGAAACAAAAGATGAGCTTTGATGTTCGCTTGTCAATGTTTTGCTTTCCTCAACACTGAATGCACTTTAACATATACTGTCTATGAATACGCATCGAGTTATGCAAAAATATTTAGTGCATTAATTAACTAAAATAAACACAGTGCTCCTCAAGGCGCTTAAAATTAACCTTAAAAGCACTAGAAAGTTTAGCGTCATTCCTAAAGCAAAACCTTTAATCTCCACATTCCGTCGTCTCCTCTGGTACCCCTGCTATTCATGCATCTTATTTCGCTCCGCAATACTACTCTCCTCCCATCAATCTACTCCCTTATCTCTTCCTCCAGCCCCCACTCCTCTCTTCCCTGCACCCCACATCCCACGCACTAAACTCTCACAAAGCCCCTCTCAAATTGCGTGTTTGTAAGGCGACACAATCGTGCGGATTGTGGGCAGAAATGAAGCAATCAAGGCGGACTGACAGGGCAGGTGAGAGGTAATTGCCGTGGCTGCCATGTTTTCCACATCAATAATTATGACGCAGGTCACATCTGAATGAATATGCAGCGCCATTTGAAATAATTAAAAAGTAATGGAAACATTTGTGAGAATAGCTTGACGACTCCAATAATTGCCGTGATTTGTATCCAAACGCATGAACGACCCTAGTAAATAAAAGAAAGAGAGTCGACAAACATCATTCGACATAAGGCAAATTACGACTTGTTTTTCCACGAAGCTTCTAACTCTGCTGTCTGAATTAGAGCGTGAAGAATTAAAATAGTGAATTAGAGCAGAGAATTGAGCATAGCAAGGTCTATGGCTTCCAGCCAATCACAGAGCTGAGTATCGGGCTGGCAAGCATCACTAGTGCATCACAGAGCGCTACTTAGCGTTTGCTGACGCTAATGAATGTTCGTCTCCACATATATACGCACCAATTAGTGTTTTCACATATATAGCCATTAATGAATGTCCATTTCACATTTATAGGCATAAATGAAATGTCTATTCCACATTTATAGGAGTTTATGATAGTTCATTACACATTATAGGAGTTAATGATTATCGATTTTATATACGTCGGGGAAAATTATTTTAGGCTTCACACTTGTATGTACTAATAATTGTTTATCCCACAATAATTACAAGCGTTAATGAAGCCTCAGTACTACTTACAAACGCTGGATGCATTTGGAACTACGGAGCTACACTACTGCTAAGCAGGCATCAACTGCGCGGGCACCCACACGCCTCTGATGCAACACAACATCTGTGCCACGAGAAAATCCTCATCAATTCAAACTCGCCCGTCACTTACTGACAGCTACCAATAATATTTATTGTTTATGAGTAGCAGCACTCGAGCAGTGAACCAAAGAAAGTCTCTTGCCCACATCAAAGGCGCGAGTTGCAAGTGAAGAGAGTTGTAAATTTGTGACACGGTGGCTTGAAGTACTGTACACTTCCTCCCACACGACTGTATTACATTTCTCTGTACGAAACAAGCCAGTCTTACGAGACTCGAACTTTACATTTACGCATTCTTTTACTGTCGCGATAAGTTTACGTGAAAACTTATACTGCAGTAAGTCACAAATTAAAATGTTATCTACGCTTCGAATTCACCACCTTCATCAAAAACGTTGTATTTCTGATACTCATGTACAAGTACTTTGGAATGTTCAAGAGAGACAAATCTAGTTTATTTCTACTGAGAAATTACACCTCGAAGTGTCGTGAGAGCAAACAAATAACGAGAACAAAAGTCTTAGAATCCTTTATATCTGTTGAATTACCTCGTCATGAAATAAAAATAGCACCACAATGAACAGATAGTTCAATGGACTAACGTCCATCCGGACATAAATTTTGGAAACATTTCATACTCCCATCACCTCGAAAGAACTAAGAAGTAACAGTCACAAGCACCAACCACACGCAGGCCATAATACTATACTAGTAAATACCAGTAATTAATTCACGTAAAACTAGTGAAAGTTTGTCATATTTCCCTTAATTGAGCAGCGTTGATGACGACTTCCACAAAGCAGCAACTGGTCGGCTGGCAAGCTTATCTCCTCACTGAACACTGCCGCTGACAGGCCGAAGTAATCAGCATAAAAAAGGCTAACACACCGAGGCAATTAGCAAACTTGAAACTTTGTGCCATTATAAGAAAGACCAACAAACAAAAGTAATCAGCACGACACAAACTACTGCGCTGGTGAGCTGAACAAGCAAACATAAAAATTATTTATTGAAACTAATTGATATTCCAATTGATGTTTTCAAACTAAGCCGTGCCGTAAGTTTTATTAACGTGTGATAAGGGTGCGCGTGATGCAGGTGCAGGGTGCGTGATGCAGGTGCGGGGTGCGTGATGCAGGTGCG
>VCRD01005337.1:0-35666 GCA_006783055.1 Trinorchestia longiramus
TCATTCTTACCTGGAAGCTGAACTGGCCAAACTTTCATCTGGACGCTCTGAACTGGCTGGCAAGAATCAAACGAAGTTCCAAGCTTTTTCTCGTGCCAATTTCATGGAAATACAAGCTGAGTTTCCTGTTGACAAGTTCCTTTATTTACCTTGAGTAAGGTCACACGGGCAGTTAGATTAGGCTTGTTAAAGTTGGTTGCTTAAAATCCCCCAAGCACGACCAAACTTTACAGGTCACCCTGTATAATCGACTATGTAACTCCATCTTGCTGTACGTGTGTGTCCGTCCCATTACTGCCTAGCTATTACTGTCGAAAAATTATTGAACTGAAATAAGAACGGGTATGCATGTCTTACAAGCATTGTATTGTGGATACCAAAGGCATCAATCACTATAAAACACGCCATTTGTTCCATTATTAACTTTCTTCTCTGACACGGCCATGTCATTGTTAGGTGAGATACAAAATGAGTTCTGTATATATTCAAGAAAAATATTCTGATTCTGATGGTGCCACGGGTAAAACTGAAAAATGTATTTATTTCATAGATTCTTAATTTTCTTACTTTAGAATCAAGGAATTTTAACGGGTACTTTCTGGGCCACGTTATCATTCGATAAGATGCACAATGGAAGTCCTGTATATATTAATGACAAGTATTCATTTAAAACACAATAATTTGTCATAAATCTTCAATGCATTTATCTTCATAATTTCAAATTTGTCAAATCCAAATGGTGGAATTTCCGCGGGAACTGGCTAGTAAATTATATAGTTCCACACATATATGATGCAACACTTGTTCAGTTATACTACGAGAATTACTGAAAAATAAAAAATACAGAGATTTTCCTCTGCCTATACTTTGGCAGGAGCCTACAAATGTTACAGATGACTGTTACTTCTGCTTCACTACACCTATAACGGCAGGATTCTCAATGTAGAAAAGAACAGTTCACTACCCAAATCTTCCATGCGCTATTTCCCCTATTCGAAATTTAAACGGTTTCCCAGTTCCTACTTCACCTCAATATTCTCAGTTGGAAGTAAATGATAAATGATAGTGGGAAGAAGAACCCAACAAGCTTTTCACATGCCATTCCCCAGACTTTGAGGAAAAAGATGATACACAACACCAACTGAGTCAAGAAGAATCGAGTATTCTTATTCCCAACGTTGACTGGTCAAAGAAAGCAAACCTTCTAAAGTCGAGACAACAGCAATTGAATTTTCTCCAACCTAAAAGACAAATTGTCTAGATTGAGTGATGTAAAGGTCAAGGAAGGTATTTCAGTTCGGTCACAAATCTGACAACTAGCCAAGGATCTTGCGCTTGACAGTTTTGGAGGAGACAGAAAAGGAGCTTGGAAAGCCTTGAAGGGAGTTAAGGTTAAACTTCCTCCTCTTTCGATCGTTTTGTTTCGTGACATTGAAAGAGCTTAAACGATCAAAATAACTACTCTTTAGGTACGTCAACTGTTTCATAATTAGAAAGTAAAATGTATTAACAGAAGAGTCCTTGGCCTTTCATTTAGAAGGTTCGTACTCCCACATCTTTCCTCAGCGCGCCACCAAGAGCAAGGACACCAAGGAAGGCTTACGGTAGTAGATGAGGACTTGTTCAGGAAGTAGCCCCTTGTAGTTACACGTTAAATATTCGTGTGTAGTCTATAGGAATTACGCCCTCATGTTAGCGAACTAAATTCAACAAGAACGCCGCTTTTCTAAATACCCTCTTTCTCAGGCAGCAACACGTCATACATTATTGGAACACGAAACGAACTCGTGTTTCAAATTTAAGACCACACACGGAAAAATAAAAACGTCTATGGACGAAATACTTTATTGCAGGATTAAAAGTAAATCCTTCAACAAACACACGATCAATAAATTGTATCAAAATTGTGCAAAAAGCTATCATATAATGAAAAAAATAATTGCATGGGATCTAAACGCTACCATAAGCACAGTATTTCTTGCGAGTATGCATGAAGTATTTCATATAAGACACTTGTTTACGATATGTATACAAAAATACACCACAAAATGCAAAGGAATTTCACTGAGCGAACTTCACTTCAGATAACAACGAAGGGCGAATGAAGCTTTCAATTCGATATTATTCAAGATCCCATAGTAGATGCAGGAGCGTTTTTCAAATGTAAGTGTGCTTGTCAACAAGAGAAAAACTTGAAGAATATACACTAAAACCGTATCAAAATCCCTCGTACGAAGGGTGAACATCTCTGTGAAGGCCACGAGATAAAGAGGATGAGAAAGAAGGGTTAGGCCTACCTTATAACTAAAGTTAAGTGCATAAAAATCTCCTACGACGAGTGCTGCTGTTCGGTGCCAGGTACAGCCCAAGACAGCAAGTCTTCAAGGTACGCTGACGAGGACAGACACCATCAAGATACACTTACCTAATCAGGTTAGAATTCTATCTACTTCCAAGGAGTGCCACCACTCGGAGGTATGCAAAAGGACGATCCCCATCAAGGCCACAATCGAATGTTATATTCAAAAGCCTACGCATCAGCGAAAACATTGAAAATATTGGAGAATAATTTATCAATAAATTCTGAAAGGTTGAAAATTAGTCAAATGGGAAGGGCACTTAGACCTATACAAGCCACGTCGCACAAGAATTAATTGACAATTGAATTGGGGCTCGTTGCTGTAATCGCTCCCAAGGCGCATCATCCACGGCAACAGTTACAACAACTGAAGAATTAAGAAGGCATGTATAACATTGAAAATATTTGTCCAAGTCGCTTGCCCGCAACGTAGGTTTGCTCACTTGTGATGAAAAGAATAATGAGTTATTGACAAAGAGAGAACATTAGGATAACAGTGTCCAGTAACCAGCGCTGCCGACTGAAGTAGGCAACTTGGGATGCCCCCAATACAAACACAACGCACTGTGTTCACAGCCCCGTACTTCATGTCTACTGGGCTACAGAAACAACGACCGGACAAACTTAAGTTAGAAGTTCTTGCCAACAATATGATTATTAAAAACACTTAAAGAAACGAGTAAAAACAGCAAGCCAGCTAGCTGCCACGAGGCTACATTCAACTTTGCACTGAGCAATGACGAGAAGAGTCTTTCTCTAGTCACAACAAAATCTCTCATCACGATGTATACAAAAATTACAGTTTCAAAGCACCGAGAATTAGATCCTATAACACTTAAGGCTGCAGCATAAAATACTCTATTTTATTTGAATAATAATAATAATAATAATTAAAAGTCTCTTCAACAACAAACGTGTATGTACAGAACAACGTGATTGAAACAAAGACAGAGAATTGTACACGAAAAAATTCATATACAAAGCAAGTGCTGTCGTAAATATAAAAAATCTCGTAAAAATTTCTTACTTTAAATTTTTTGATTGAAAGACCTTACGCTTAGAAGTGTGAATGAACTTTCATAAGAAAAAGAAAAGCTCAATTAAAAATATTCACACTGTTCTTAAAATTAAGCAGGTTCTTCATAAGTCAAAAATTGAGAAAGAGGACGGTTGTCTGTTGGTCATGCACTAAATATATCGCAAGTCACATCCATTGAGCTTACAGAATTCGTTACAGTTGAATTCAACACTCAACAGGAAACCAAATGGTAACCTTGCTAACACTATGACATTACTTAGAAATCCATGCATCCGCTAACAACACAAATAGATAAAAAGCAACCTACCCGCAATGCACTTCATTGGCAGGCACGCATACTTGAAAGTATCATGGATACACAGGCATCACTTACTCATGACCCCCATACATTAAAATAAAACTAATCAATATTTGAATCTCCAGGAGCCTCCAGCTCTAGAACGGAGAAAATTCAGTGTTGGCTTCCTCAATTTCACCACTCACATTATTAAAAGTTGAGGAAAATAGCTGGGATTTTACATGTGAGACACAAAAATGCAGCTTATCACCAAGAGAATTACAGCCAGTATGAGAAAAAGTTTAAAATGATACGAAAACAAGAAAAAATTTGTAAGTAATTTCTAAAGAAGTTATAGCAAAACAACCTAACTACCGATCATAGAATTATTTCATCGAAAATACACGCGAATTATTAAATATCAGTCGAAAAGTTTTGCTATCAAGAGCGTCTGTCAATTTCACAGTTCTCTTAAACCTTAACGCGCTAGAACCATAAAAAATCACAGTAAAACAACATCCGTAACTACCAAATCATATACATACAAATATCAATTAAAAAATATTTCATAAAATAACGAATCAGATAAAAAACAACCGCAAAAATTCAGGCACTTCAAAAGGTTTCGTATTAATTAAGCCGTGGTTCTCGGTCACAGACCCACGTAAAGAACTGTCTTACACGAATTACATGGATGTCTTCATAACGTTCCAGCTTAGCTATCGTACTTAAGTATGGTGAACTGTTATCACTAGAATTAGTTCGAACGTTTCAAGACACATAGAAGAGTACATGGCTACAGGCTTTACTTAAACTGACATCTGAGCAAATTTATTGTCCATCATTTCAATAAGATCTAGGCACTTAAGAATTCATTCTTGCTCCCTAGCTAATAATAAAGATGCCGTGAGCAACTGCATCTGGGAACACTAATAGCATCAGATCCCTGAACCACGCAACCACAACGAGGAATTAACTTATGGAAAAAGGGGTCTTCATATAAGATGGCGTTTATTTTGTGTATTTGAAATAAGAAATATACGCTTAAGCCAAGCATATGGCAATATGACACTTCTAGATCTACAAACAAAAGACCTGCTAACTTAAGCTCTGTGCTGTAGTTTTTGCATAGTACTACTAACCTATTACCGTGCTGGGCTACTGAGTGCTTGCTTCATTATTGTATTCAGTAGAATTCCTTTTAACCGGCACTTGCAATTGATACTGTTTCATTTTTATGTCTAGCGTGTCTATGAATTGTCTGTGGTTACTTGGGTGGTATAATAGGTTTAAATAAGGTTTTAAGGCATTTTTAAGTGATCGCCTGAAATAACTGCATTATTTTATTGACCAGCAACAGCAAAGGTCCCATGGGTGTCGGTTAAAAAGACTTGCACTGTACTGTAAAATGGTCAAACTATGTTTCTGGAAGGGAATTATCTTCGGGAAAACATGTTTTTATAATGTGTTTCAATAAGTAAACTATAATATGAGGAGGTGGCTGTGAGAGATGAGAAGTTTTGAAAGATGTTTGTTTTGTCGGATGGTCGCACAGTACTGGAATAGATTTGTTAAAAAATAATCGTGGCCAAATATATGTCTAGATAAGTTCGGAGCATGTCGTCCCTGCCACCGTAAAATATTTTCAAGTGGTTGCTTCAAATGAAAACATTTGATTAGCAGAAGAATTCAAATTTAAGTAGTTACAAAATAGAAGTATCACTTCCTCATTAAGAGTTGCATACATAATATTCACCGTACAAAAAATATTAGTTAAGGAAACTTGTGATCTGTAATGATCACATCCGGCAAGTCATTTGCTGATGCAACCACGTACTAACTCTGAAATTAAAATGTGGCTATTGCATTACAATCTGCAACTACTCAGTATCGTAAGACTGAGAGTTCAGTAAAATTGAGAGCTGTTCTACATAACATAAAAATCTACGCAATCCTATGATTGCCAACGTATCATTCAATAGCTGCAGCAAAAATATTCGAAAAAACATGAAACTGAACGTTATACACCACCACGAAATTGTGCGAAGAGTATAGCAGCTCCAATTAAGATAACGTAAGGGAACTTCTTCTCTACAAGGTTACAATAAATACCTGTTCTTTTCATGACAAAAATATTCATATGAAACATTAGAACAAAGTCAAAGATATGAGATTGCAAACCTTGTACGGGAACTATAACATGTTTTGGTCCCTACATCATGAAGCCAATATACAGATGAAAGGCAAGTGCTAGCACTGCCTCAGAACAGACCTGAGTTACAGATGTGGTGCGATAAATTTTAATGTACTGCGAAGCCTGGGAAATTACCACTGATGAGAGTTACTGCACAAAGAAGAGCTTGATTGTCAAAAAAGAGCTCAGATGATGTGTCGCTTGTGTTGGGTTACGCGGGCGCTGAGTAGTGAACTCAGTCAGATAGTTAATGGTGTTGTTAGAAAGGTTAGTGTGTTTGACATGCGAAGTAGTTAGTTGCAATGTAAGGCAAAACCAGGACTAATATTTATTCAAGACACGCAGGCAACAAACGCATGTTATAATGTTGATCGACTGTACCGATGTTTAGGATGAGTCACTTACAGGAAATTGCACGCCTGTTGAAATGGTGGTATTTTCATTACAGCAAACAGCTGTTAAATTTTCCAATAAACTATTAAAACCGCGGGAGAATGTAGATGCTGAATATGTTATAGAAGAGAAAGTACTTGGTTGCCCGAGGGTAACGTAACTTCAGTTTGATCTGATATCTTAGATTTAATGAGAAATCGATGCTGATTCTGATGCCGGAATAGTTTGTTCAGAATTTTCATTCGATAATAAAGTAGAATTTGCTTCTGTGATTTGGCTCAATTTATTCGAACTTTTGGATACTTTTGCAGCAGACAGAGATGAACAGCTTACAAAAGTACTTGTTGAAGGCACAGATGTACACTTAGGATGAAATTTAGAACCTACAGGTGAAATAGAAGTGATTATTTCTTGCTTTTCGGAGATTTCCTTACTGCACGGACTACCAGATAATTTAGAAATACTTTCACTGTTACTGCTGAGGTTATTTGATTTATCTTCATTACTCTTTGAAGCTATATTTAACTTAGAAACTTTCTTCAAAGTATTTGAAATGTCTTTTTTAGCTTGGGGCACGGACAGATAATTCTGATTCGTTGGCTTAGAAAGAATGGAAGAAGCTGGAAGTGGTAAGAACTTGGAATTGTTATTACCAGGCGTGAGTGCTTTTGGATCGAAGGGTGTAGGAGCAAGCTGAGCTAAACTGGAAAGGACGTCAGTCACAGTTTGGACAGTCGATTCCTTCAGATTTGCAGCATGACCTCTGGGCTGTAAAGAAACAAGTCCAGGCGAAGCAGATACACATGAAGTACGAGATTTAGTGGAAGCAACGAAAGAACTAGATGCACAAGCAGATAATAGAGATTCACACGAAGCTAAAGAATTTGAACTACTCGCATCGCCAGGTGCGGAATTTGACTGACGTTTAACTTTAGAAATCGAGTTCACACGCGAATCACCATGTGGAGATGGTATAGGAGGAAAGGTTTTTGAGCTAGTCGACGAAGCCGATTTTTGGCTAACTTTATTAGAAGCGGGAGAGTTTACCTGAGTAGTGTGAAGACTGGGGCTTTGAGAAGCTTGAGTAGTTTTTGCTGTAGTCTGAGCAGAAGTAGAAAAATGGCCAAATGGTGGCATCGGAAGATACGGATAATTATTGTAAGACCCGGCGTTTCCCATGAAGGAGCTACACGGATATCCCATGTTTTGGTTGTAATAGAAACCCGAATAAGAGTTTGCACTCGAGTTTCCATACTGAGAACTGTCAAGGGAGTTTGACATACTTCCTGAGCCCTTAGCTAATTGAAACGAATTCCAGCTAGACTGCATCATGTTCATTGGAAATGAGTTGGGCATGAGATAATGAAAGTTAGCTGCCATGGCGTAGCCTGGATACGAATGAGAATTATTGATATTAGATAGGTAAGCATTAAGTGCATTCATGGTGTTTGAAGAATCGTGATGTGTTGACGGTGACGAGGCAGAAGAATTGAAATATCCTGCTGCATTGTATGGGTAATACTGAGACGTGGATCGGGTATCGGAACATGTTTTTGCAGTAGATGATCCGCCACTGTAATCATAGCTGGCCATGTCCGACGTTCTGTTTGTAGTATTGTGGAAATCGGAGTAATTGTTTCCTAAGCTAACGCTACCAGATTGACCTGTGCTGCTGATTCCACGAGAAAACCCATAGGCAGAAAACGGATCGAAGAAATTAGGAGTCGCTTGCTGAAATGCATTTTGAGACATAAAATTAGACAAAGCATAAGATGGAGAATTAAGCATTGGATAGTTTTGAAGCATTTGATTGTGGGAATCCAATGACGGTGCAGTGCATGGAGTATTTTTATTTGATGTGGTAGACGGAACCTTCTTAGCTGAAGCAACGGCTTGGTTTACTTTTGCAATCTTTTTAGTAATTTCTTTTGTACAAGCTGATGCGGATGATGACGCATCAGTCAAGTTCAAACTACATGGTGAACTAGCTTTAGTATCAAAATGAATTTTGTCAACTTTAGCAGCACGATATGAGTTAGAACTCATCTGAGTAACTGAGTTCTCTGCATATGAAGTGCTAGCTCGATTTCTCGGAGAAATATTACTAAGAGAAGTTTGACCACTAGAAGAGGACTGACTCAGAGAATGAGAGCTTGGTATGTTGGGCGAATACACATGAGGTAAACTCGCCTTAGGAGGACTTGATAACGCAGAGGATACCGCAGATGACTTCAAGGAACAAGCACTGAAATGTGTAGCCTGAGGTGAATTTTCATGAGCACAGTTCGGAAGAGTACTAGACGAACTCACGGAACTTTTATTACTTTTAAATTCAAGAGCGTTGGCCACAGACATGGAAGAAAAATTAGCTACTGTAGAAACGTTTTGTGAATGAGAAATTGAAGATTGCGCCACTGAAGAACCGTGAGTGTAGTTATGACTTTGAGTGGCTAGTGAGGTTGCTGGTGAACTAGATTGAGAAATTTTAGTGTTATACAGATTACCATAGCTTCCATCGTTCCATGAACAAGCAGTCAGTCTACTATCTGTAGTTCTGCAAGATTGTTCACCAGTAGAAGACGTACTTGTATCACACGTACTATTAACTGGTGTTCCTTGATTGTAGTAATTCAAAGAAGAACTAAGGTAGGGATAAGAAGCATTGGCATGAGAAGTTATGCTCCCAGGATATAGGGAATATGGCATGTAATAATTGGGATTAAAGTGTGAAAATGGATTATCAGAGGACTGGGTCGTATCAGCTGTTGTAGTATTGGAAGCTTGAGTTACGACGGTATTTGGGTTACTTGAAACAGCTGTTGCGAGAGATGATTTCTTTCCAGCAGTTTCACATGTAATTTTATTTGACACAGAGCTACACGATTCAACCCCACTATATGTCGTAATAGGACGCTCCGTCGATACTTCAGTACTTTGAGCAACAGTGAGAGCATTAACAGAATCTGATCTTACTTTGCTACTTAGCGTTTGGTCGGAATTAAGTAAGTCTTGATTTTTATTCAATTTTTTGGCCTTAATATTAGAAGAACTGATATTCTGATTCGCAAAGCTCCTATTGGAGACAGGAACCAAGGGTACAGAAGGCACCATCAAGTGCGTTGACTGAGTAGATACAGAAGAGCTGCTATTGATCATAACAGAACATTGCTTATTATTATTGTCTGGGACAGATTTGTTTACTTTTAGCTCCACCTTAGTAGAAGAAACATCCTCCTTATCCAACTGCTCTGCCGAAGGCGTTCCTTCTTTACGAGAAATACTTGGCCCCTTCGAGGATGAATTAGTTTGGCACTTGCCACTAGATGATTCATCATTGACTGATACACACGAAATAGAACTAATAATACACGACGTACTTTTCACAATTGTACCTACATCCTTAGAACTAATAAAAGAATTTACACTACAATCAACAGATGAAGTAACAACGACGGTGTCATGAGAAACGTTTGTTTTACAAGGACTAATAGGTACACCGACCGATGCGGTCAAAGTAGATATATTGCTGCTCTCTACAGAACTAATTGCAGTAGTACTTATATTGGTTGAATCAGTTAAATTTGTAAAATTAGCAAGATTTTTGGTTGAATGTTTCAGCTCTTGTGAAACTGAGCTTGCACTTTCAATAGATGAACTTCCATCACAGGCAGTAAGTGAATGATCAGAAGGAGGCGTCTTTTTGGACGTGGCCATACCTGATGATATAATAGGAGTTACTAAGGAGCTTGAAAGAACCGTGCTGGCACTTCCTGAAATCAAAAAAGTGTCAGATGATCCGGAACTCACTGAATCAATGATCAGAGCAGTCGCAGGTCCTGTGACAGAATTACTTATGGACGAGTCACAATCATTGGAAAATAAATGAGAGTTAACAACGGCATTGCTTGAACTTCTTAGGTTAATCGAAGCAGTATCAACACCACAAACAGAAGCTGTTGAATTTTTTGTAGCTAATTTTTCAGTAGCCTTATCAAGAGAGGGGGAAATATCTGTAATAATAGTTGTGGGTATAGTAAGATCAAAATTAACACTTACGTCTGAAGAGGCACACTTTACCGAAGCGTCAGACTCTTTACTTACCGTAGATTGGAAGGCACTTTTCAAAGGCTCGCAAGCAAAATTGTCTTTGACTGAAGTTTCTGTTTCCTTATGGTCAACTGAAGCTGAAGTCTGAGGAGGCTCATATGACGAATTGGAAAACTGAATTTGAGGCTTAGTCTTCGTTAAATTCTGTACGACGTAAGGCATATTAGAAAATATATCGCTATCTACTACAGACGGTTCACTACTACTTTTAGAGCTCAGAGTTGATACTACACTCTTAATGCTCACACGAGCGTCAACATGTTTCGCAGCTTCCAATTTCTTATGGAAAGAACGTAAGCATCGCACGTTTGAAGCCGTCTCGTTACTAGGAACAGACTTAACAGTTTCAGAAGGAGCCGCAGGTTTATCCCTCGAAGTAATAGTACTACTAGAAAGACCCTTAACATCTGAATCAGATGCTTTAATGATTGGATTTTTCTGAGATTTCGGAGGCGAAGAATCCGATTTAGACTGAACCTTACTTTCCTGCGAAGTTGAGACACAGTTTATTTCACAATGGGAAGTGATGTTACTCGAACACGTAGATACAGTAGCAGACGAAGACGCAACTAAAGTAGGTAATTTGGAACCTTTTTTCTCTCTTGACACAGGAGAAAACAAAGGTTTGGTCAACATAGCTGGCGTTTTGCTTAAGGAAGAGACAGCAGGTTTAGGTAAAGTTGGTTTCATCGAAACTTTCGAGGGGGTTATGGGTGTTTTTGGTAAAACTGAGGACCCCTCTGACGGGTTAACCAGCTTTTCCTTAGCGTCAACGATTGAAGTAACGCGAGAATCTGGTGAAAAATGCGATAGTTTGGGAGATGTGTTGACATTTTTCGATGTGTCCAAAGAAGCTTCTGAAGAAATCGAAGAACTGGCACTTTTTGAAGACAAAGAGGATGTTAAATCCTTTTTCCTAAATTCGTCAGAATTGCGCGCCTCAGCTTTTACACTCTTATCCATCTCTGGCTTAGAAACTGGACTAAGTTTCTTACTCTTTAGTTTTGAATTACTAGCAGCGTTCGTTTCAACGATTGGACTTGATACGGAAGCTTTTAGAGCACTCAGCGAAGAAGGCGACAATAGCCTAGGAGCATTTCTAGCCTTGAAAAATTTGTTGGTTTTAGGCAAGCCCACATTGCTAACCCCAAGCTGGAATTGTTCTTTAGAAATAGTCGGATTCCAACCCTTTGGGGAAGTATTTAGTGTCTTATAACCAACAGAGTGCGACTTGCGTCCTAGCTTCTCATTATCTGTCTTGCCGTCAAGTTTCTTGGGAACACCAGCAACTACAGTTGAAGGTAACTGCGATTTTGCAGTTAGTTTGGAAAGGCTTTTGAGGTTAGCAGATATTGTAGCAGCTGCCACATCAAGCGGAATGTGCCTGCTTTTTCCATCAGAAGCACCTCCTACACTTTTCTCTCCAAATCTCGTGTCTTTTTTGTAGCAGTCGTTGCTTTTTGTTGTCAATGATCTCTGTTTTTCAGCTATTTCTTTCAATTTCGACGTTTTTCTGTTAAGCACGGGACGTTCTTCCTTATTTAGGACAGGGCTACTCAATGGAGAAGCTGTGGATACTGCTGAAGGGAGGCTTGTAGCTTCAAGTTTAACTTTTTTAGAACTTTCGGCCACATCTTCACTGCTGTGCCTTTTGACACTTTCGCACACTTTCAGTGGAGGAAGTTCGTCATCGCTTTGAACGTCGCCGGAACTTGACTCAATTTCCTTCGAGTCTTTACAAAGAAGACGGGCTTCAAGATCCAATACCATCGTGGTTGAAGATGAACTTTCGACGCTAGAATTTAGAGGTAACGCCTCTTGTACAGAATCTTTCAATTTCAAGCTTCCATGAATTTCTGACTTTTCTGAAGTAGCAATCACACTTGTTTGAGATGTAGAAACTGGTTTGCTCACAACTGGACGTATCGGACTACAAACAGTTGAAGGTTTTTCAGTCCTGGTCGAGTTGCTAGTAACTTTGCCAGTTTCAACACCCATGAGAATGGCACTATTACTATTTGAACTTTTGACAGGGCTTCTTACGGTATCAGCAATAGGAGAACTACATACAATCTCTGTGTCGGCAGATTCATTAGTAATAGTCAGGCTTATGTCTTGGTCTATGGATTTAGAAGACATTTTCGGACTTTTATCAGCGTTAATAGCCTTGGTAGACACAGGAAGACTTTTATCGTTGTTGCCGGATTTGCAAATAGAATTTCGAGTTTTTTCCTTGTCGGCAGTTAGAATGGTAGAATCTGCACTTCTGTTGCTGCTAAAAGATTCATTAGCCGAATTACGACTTTCGATACATGTAGAATTGGCCGAGGGAACGACACTAGCAGCAATTTCTGAGCCGCATATTTGTGCTACTAATGAATTGGAAGAAGTAACAAGAGACAAGGTATCCGCAGATGAAGTTTTTTCAACTAACATCAATTCCCCACCAACTTCAGCAGAGTTAGTTGTCACAGCGAGGGCAGGTTCCGCAGACATCACAACTTGAGTCTGAGAACTAGCCACAGGCGTCGGCTCACCACTCAAAGTCGTGCTGCAGGGTGTCGACTCGATTGACGAAAGCAACAACTGCGACGACTCTGACTCGACTTGGTCAAGTAAGCTCTCCATGACACTAGTCTGATCATCTCCTGCAGAAACGCTCATTATGCCAGTCTCGCTGATCTTGAGCTGTACTTCTTTCCATTCTGACTCCGACAGTACAGAAGTAGTCTGACTCGTCTCACACGCCGTGACACTCATTTCAGAAGCACCACTAGTTGACGTTGATAGACTGCACAGTTTGATGCCAATTGAGGACTTCATTTCTAAAGAGACAGGCTCAAGCGTAGTTGAAACTGGTTTATCGAGGTATTGAATTGCAGGTTGCACACTGTAAGGCAACGCAGAAGAATCAGAACTAGAGGCACAGTTAGAACTTGAGGTGGAAGCGTAGGGAGATGCCAGAGATGCTGGGGTAACACTAGCAATGGACTCTGTCTCGCGGTTAGGACTGGTGGGGTCGACAACAGAAGTTACGCCGGCAATATTGAGGCAATCTTCCAAAGTCATGGCACTTCCCGACAGAGGGTGTTCTGCTAGTGAACTTACTTTAGTTCTGCAGTCAGAGGCACCGTCAGCCTCCGAACTCACAGGCACAATAGTTAATGGAGAGAGAGTATCATTATTCTGGGTGGTGGCACTAGTATTAGTTCCAAAACAAAAAAGATTGCCAGCGGATTGTCCAAATGGAATTCCAAAAGGAAGAATAGTTGCCCCCTGTAGAGCAAGTCCACTAATATCAGGAGTGATGGCAGAAGTGCTGATGTTCATAAAGCCTGTGCCGTCCGTAGCTAGCAGAGTGGGATGAGCGAGGCTATTACCGGCGTCTAAACTTTGACCACTACCAGAAACTATTGCCTGTAAATTACCAGATGAATTAAGAAGAGTGAATCCACCGCTGTTACTGATTACATTTGGCGTCGACACAAGAGGCATTATCCCATAGCCTAAATTGAAAGGAGTAAATGCATTCATGTTGAGCGTCGGAGATGCGATTGAACCACCAGACAAAGTATTGAGAACATTGTTCGACACTCCACCAGCAGCGAAAAATAATCCAGTAGGATCTGTAGCTAAACCTGCCAAATTTAAATGAGAACCACCAATACCAGAGGTGAGGAGATTAGACACATCAGACGACGGCAACAGCGAATTTGAAGGCTTGGAATCGGAGTTTATGGCCGGCAGTATGGATGAAGCTAACAAAGATTTCTGAGAGATGCAGTTAGGAGAACCGTCATCCACTGCAAAACCCTGCGACAAAGGCTGCTGCTGAAGTCTCTGAAAAGAATATAGATGCTGAACTTGTGAAAGTTGCTGGAATTGCGCCAACTGTTGCTGATCTTGCAACAGCAGTAACTGCTGGTGAGACAAGGCTGATATCACAAGGCCAGCGCTTCCATCTCCAGTAGCAGCATTCAGAGAAGCGTTGGTGGGCGCCGACCTCATGGTCACGCCGTTCAAGCTCTGGCTGTAAATGCTGCCACTTGTGCCTCTCGCTATTGATGTAATGGATGGAGCAGCACCAATCACATCACCTGATTTTTTTCCTTCCTTCCCTCCTCCTGGTAAGTTTCTGCTTCGACTTCGCTGGGAAGACAATTTCGTCGTTTTACTTGATGAACTAACTTTTGTTTTCGCTTCCGCTTTATAATGAGATAACGGACATGCCGAGCCTTTTGGTTTTGGTGAGCTGCTGGTAACAACTCTCTCTAATTTCTGGAGCTGTTGAGCTTGAACATTCCTCCACTTCTGAAGACAATCTTCAGGAAGAACAGTTTTCTCACTGTCAGGCTTGGGGAGTATTGCGACACCTGACGTAACAATGGGCTTTACACTCGCTACACTCTGCGTAATACCAGGCGTAAGATGTTCCAACGGCTCTGATGCTGTGACTGGAGGCTTGCAATTGTATTCACCCAAAATTGAGCTCTCGTTTGAAAAATCAGACGCAGATGAAATTGGTATGTGTACCTGGCGATCAGAACTGGTAGTAGAGGAAGTGTAAGTGTTGGCCTCAAAACCAACACTAGTCGGAGAACCCGCACTGTTGATAAGTTCATATGGAATTGAAAGTAGTTCCTTCCTATCGATCACATCAGAAGACTCTGAACCATGCCGCTTTTTGGAGTGATGGATGATCTTGTAGAATATCTTAATCGGCTTCTCCTGTCAGGAAAAAATTCCATTTTGAAAGAGAGGCAGTTCATAACAATATTAGCTTACAGCTTACAGATACACAGTTGTGGCCAAAACTAAGGGACAATATACACGAATCTTAATATCTTTTAAAGTTTTCATTGGATAAGTGTGAAATCTTCACATGTTTTAGTGCTCAAACCACCCAATGACATACTAAATTTTTAAAGAGTTTGGAAATATACAGAAAAAGTTATAGAATTAATTAGTTTTATTTCGCAAATTACAGTGGTCAAAACCAAGGGACATTTTCAGAAAACTGAAGAAAAAACAACAAAAATTGCAGACATTGACTAATTTTCTTACAAAGAAAAAGATTTTTACTGTTATTTGTAAACATTGCATCATTAATCAACATGGCTAAACGACAAAAAGTAGATCAAACTCTTAAGCAAAATGTTATATTGCACAAGAAAAATTTCAGTATTTGAGAGATTGCTGTGAAAGTTAAACGCTCAAAGAGTGTTGTTGGAAGAATATTAAACCTCTAGTGTTGGGCCACATACCAACTGCACGTAAAACCGGAAGACAGCGAATTACGTCCAATCGAGAACACAGGATCATTCAGCGTGTCGCATTAAAAAATCGTTTTGAGACTGCAGCAGGAATTTCAAGAAAACTATGTGAAACCAACGACATAAAAGTAAGTAGGAAAACAGTCTCAAGACGTTTAGAAGAAATAGTTCTGTTCCCACAAAGTATATTGAAGAAGCCCCTAATTAGTAAAAAGAATCAAAAAGCCAGATTAGATTTTGCAAACAAGCATGTCATCTGGACCTCGGAAAATAGGGCAAAAGTCTTTTTCAGCGACGAAAGTAAATTTAATGTTTGGTAATGACGGGAATCACTGTGAGGAGGCGTACAGGATAAAATTTTTAATTTAATTTAATATAAATCGCATGTATACTAAGAAAACGGTCAAGTTTGGTGGTGGAAGCGTCATGGTGTTTGGCATGATCTCAAGCAAAGGTACAACAGCTCTTATCCGCTTGAACGTTCGTGTGAATGCAGCCATTTACAAAATCATTATAAAAGATCATGTTGTGCCTGCTATTGCAAATTCGGGAACAGGCTAAGGTTGTCATGAATTTTCTTGAACAGCAAGATTTTGCTGTAATGGACTGGCCTGCACAAAGTCCCGACTTGAACCCAATTGAGAACCTTTGGATGACTCTTGGAGTTAAAGTAATGGCCAGAAATCCGACCAACACAGAAGACTTATGGGTGAAACTGTAAGAGGAGTGGGCCAAAATAACGGTTGAAGAGTGCCAAAGACTCATTCAATCTTGTGGTCGCAGATGTGCTGCTGTTGTAAAAAATAAAGGTTTGTTCACTAAATATTAGTGACTGACTGCAATTTTTGTTGTTTTTGTTCACTGAACTGTAATTTTTCTGAAAATGTCCCTTAGTTTTGACCACTGTAATTTGCGAAATAAAACTAATTAATTTTATAACTTTTTCTGTATACTCCCAAACTCTTTAAAAATTTAGTATGTCATTGGGTGGCTTGAGCACTAAAACATGAAGATTTCACATTTATACAATGAAAACTTAAAAAGATATTAAGATTCGTGTATATTGTCTCTTAGTTTTGGCCGCAACTGCAGATATAGATTACCTACAGTGCATACACAAAAGACGAAGCTATGAGCTAATAATATGACAGTACCCATTGGAAACTGGATATCAAGTATCGTATTATGCTTCCTTCGTCCGTGGAAAAGGTGAACTTGGTTGATATGACACAAAATGCTCTTACCATCCAAAGCTGGTGACCTAGAACACTATAATGAGACATGTCACGTCGCCAGTAAAACAAACCGAACCAAGTGATATGCCATATAATACTTTCAGAATATTTAACTAGCAAATGAGGTGTAAAGCTAAGACAAGCTCAACACTACGCAGATAAATAATTCCTCACCTTCCGCCAGTTCTGCAGGTACGCAACATCCCTCATGGTCTCCAAGTCCAACAGAAGAATGCCTTGGCAGTGCAACGGACTTGATTCACACACAGCTGCTGAATGTTCTCTTGGGATGTTGTTCTCCTTAATTTTCAATGCAAGACTGGGTGCAGCATGCCACGTTTCAGCTCGACAGGGTACAGGCATCAAGGTATTGTAACCTTCAGCAGGTGGTTGGAGATCTTGAGAGTTTTCTGAGGCAGCCTGCACGAGAGACTGAGATCTAGCAACGTCCTCATGAAGGACTCCCTTCGACAAAGAGGTAATAACACCAGACTTAGTTTGGTCAGAAAACGAAGTCTTGGTTGTTTCACATCTTGCAGAGATCGAAGATAACAAACCTTCAGCTACACCTACATCCGTTGGACGCTGATTCTCTGCGCCACTAACAACGTTAGCTTTTCCATTGACTTTTGAAGTTGCCTTCACCATTTCTTTCTCCATCGAGCTTGAAAGAGATTTGCTTTCTGGCCCAAGATTACAAGGAGTAGTAGGGACAATAAGCTCACTAGCGGCCTCAAAACGACCTGGACTTACGTCACCGTTAGCAGAAGATTTAATTTTCCGCATCTGCATTAAATCTGGCACCAAAAGAACGACGGACTCGTCTTGAGTGAGGGAAAATTTGGCCCGTAACAAGCGCTCCATAATAGTCACCGTCACCATCGCAGGGCACTGAAAGTAGCGTGGTTTCTGGAAGGATATAAAAAATGAGCTATGATTAAAATGCACGAGTCAATAAATAAGAAGGTTGAATGAAGTAAAACGTATAAACAAGGTGAATGCCATAAACGAAGGGGTCATAAAATTTCAGTAATTATAATACATTCAGTTATGCGTAGTGAAATGTTGAAATCAAACAATTGTTGATACGAGCAAAAATGAATCCATTAACGGGTATGGATTCATAGGGCACGACGTAAAAGAGTATGCTACAGTACCAGGAAAAATGTATACGATTAGCCGATATTCATTTGCATGTGATGGAAGGAAACAATCAGAATGCCACATCACAGTGTACTAAAAAGCATAGTCAACATAAGGCGAGCATGTATGGATCCAAGTGTCAGTATACGCCATATTTAAGGAGTCCGTTGAAAAAGTTGATGGTGTATCGTGTCGGTTGTGTCGCCAATAGCACATCACTATGTAAGTACCGATACATTCCTGAGGTAAATAAATCACAGAGTTGCCAAGTTGCACAGAAAATGTTGAGCAGACAACACAAAGACAAGAAGAATTGGCTTAAAAAATGAAAAGATTCAAGGCGAGAGTTACAACAAATTAGGATAAAAATAGCAAAATTCCACCTGTGAGATTATCTGGACCCAGAGACATCTGAAGCTTCATGTGTTCTGCATATAAGAGTATGTTCGACATTTCATAATCATCCATACATTCTAAAGGTTGATGAGTTGGAGGCACAACAGAATAAACGAAAAATGTGGACGGCTCTAAGGCAAACGCCACAGCAAGCACACAACTACAATAACTTCCATGCTTCAGCAACTTCTATTTTATTCTAGCCAAGTGATCGTGCATACGTTTTTCAAGGGGACATCGAGCATTGTACTGCAAAATAACCACATACAAGGTGTCCATAAAGTCTCCATACCATTTCATACATTTTGATATGGCAAATGGTAAAGAGACTTTATGGACACCCTATCACCCTATATATCCACAAAAGATGAGAAAGAGTTCATCAGTTCTACTCTGTACTCTCGAGACTCAACTTCAAAAACACTTGAGCATGAACTCAATTCATGGTTTTTCATGTCATACATTTTTAACCCTTTAACGGCCAAGTTATTTCTCGACTGAACGCAATATTGCGTAAATTACCTCTTATCTTTACCCGTTTTTTATGGAATTTTGCGCATCTTTAGAACGAAATCTATAGAATAGAGAACTAAAGTGAAGGACTTCATACGTACTATTACTAGTACGATGGCCGCTAATAGGTTGAAGGACACCGTAAGCGCTGTAGTGACACTCACCTGAGTCTGAAGAGAGTGACAATTGATGAGCTCAACACATAGCAGATCGCTGCTGCAGATCAACCTGGCCACCACAGAGCTCAGAGGCCGTAGCTCGTGTCCAGCTTCACAGCCCCACTCGCCTGCCTCCTTGTCCTCCAACACACTCACTGGATCACCGCACGACCCTAGTCCAGTTGCTGGGTTTAGGGGTGACTGAGGTGGAGTCCCAGCAGCAGGGAGGAGGGGAGATTGTGAGGAAGCATTGAGAGAAGCTGAATGAGGAGCTGGGACAGAGGCTTGGAGGGCAGTAAAGAGAGGAGCTGGGAGAGGTGCTGGGAGGGCTTGGACAGGAACCTGAGGGGTCCGGACGGCCGCCACGGTCCCAGCACTAGCTTCTATGGAAGTGCCTCTTGAAAGGTAGAACGCACGCCTCCGAAGCAACTCATCTGGAAGAAGGGAGCAACCAATTACGATATCCAATAGAAAAAAGAGATCGGTATAATATCGGTAATACTTCTCAGATTCTGTCTGCCATGCTAGTTACGATCCACAGCATAGGATCGTAACGTGGCAAACAGAATTTTTAATTTCAAGCTGCTCAGTTGGTGTGTAGTAACTTGAACGCATTACAAAAATGCAAAACATATCTATACAATATCAATGCATTCTATGTAGGTAGACATGTTTATCATTACGAGCAAGATCCATGCTTGAGTAGGTCAGTTCATCATAGCCATTTCCCATGTGCCCCACTCGTAGTAAAGCAAGTTATTTCAAAGATCCAACAGATACTGCGTCTCAGTCTAGTTGTCATGCAAGACAGTAGTCCTCTAGAATACGACTCAACTAATAGGCCTCGTATTTGAAGGTTCAACTCTACTCTATAGCAGAAACTTCAGGTACAATGTCCATAATTCCAATTTATGTAACGTTCCCCACGCCTCACAAATTTTTAGTTCAGACTCGGGTAGTCGAAAGTTCACACATCCTTCCAAAACAGGGCAGAGAAATTAACATTCCTCTACACCAGCGTTTTTCAACCGGGGTCACGAGCGGACGCTGAAAAACTGTGAATACTTAACATATTGAAAGTCAGGAAGGCACTCTGGAAACAAAGGGTTCCAAACCTTTCTCTAACCTTGTACCCTTTCAGTATCTCGACAGATGAGCATGTACCCCTGAATTTTTAAGACAAAAGCGAGTAAAAAATTAAAATTCCACTGAATTTTTTATAGAACTTTTAGGTTTTAGGAACTATAAACTAACATTAAATGTACTCCTTTAGATAAACAAATGTACCCCTAGAAGTACATGTACTCCAGATTGGGAGCCCCTGTTCTACACCAACACCACCAGAACAACTCACCGTAGTACAGCTCTGGGAGGATGGCGTAGAGCAGACCCTGCAGCTGGGGGTCTGGCCGGAGTTTGGAGGTGGGGGTGAAGGAGTGGAGCAGCACCTCACACACAGGGCAGAATACGCTGTGTTCCAGGTACCGTACAATGCAAGCCCGGCAAACTGCGCATGCAAACCACAACTTCACAATACAATGAGGCAATACGAACGAGCCGTTTGGCCCATTCTTGGGTCGATACCCAAGTCCCATACCGTTTAACTAACCAATGAATTATGGGCTCGTGAAAAATAAATTACACCATCATTATAATTGTATTACAATGACTGAGAAGTGAAGCAGCCAAAAAAGCAGATATAATATATGGAAAAAGGTCGCAACGAGAATGGCAGCCAATTAAAGTTCCAGCTGAGAAATTCATGTACCTTGGTCTTGCTAGACTACCGGTAAATAACTATGAATTGAACTACACGCTGGAGTTGTTTTAAACTAATCCGGAAATAGCTAGAAAAATAACCTCCACATTTAAGACAGAAACATCGCTGGTAACTATATATATGTAGCCTTTTTCATCTTTTCAGACGGTTGCTGGTAACTATAGCAGTACTAAAATGTACGAGCTTGTGAGCTTTAATGCAGTATGAACTAGGCTTCCCCTGTGAATAAGTCTACCTTCGTTTAGCTCCACTAATGCACGAGAGGAATTACAGCTGTGTTGAAAGGATGTGCGAAGCAGCATGAACATACAGAACATAAGTTGCTTCATTCACCTAGTAACACAGTTGTAGCTATTGCCTACATTAACGTTGCTGAAATAGTGAAAACCTGACGAAAGCTCAAATTTAATGAACACTGCTGAGCTCAGCAAGCCCGTACACGTTCTCTATTCATCTTCGTATACAATAGAGTGTACGTTTTTAATTTATTCAACAATAGGTACACAAGAATTAACATCAAATGGCATGGCCGCAAATACTCACAACTGTGGAAACAAACAACGATGGTGGTGGCGTTGACAAAATATCCATTGCAGAGCGAGCAAATGAAGTGAGAGTTGATGGTGGCCATCGGAATGCGAGTGGTGGGCTGGCAAGGAGTGTTTCCTCGAGTACTAACTGCCCTGGCAGATGCAGGGGAACTCAGAGACACTAGATTGTTCAGTCTTCTGTTGCAATCTGTAGATGCGCTGCGTTTGTTATTATCCACCAAAAATTTGACATTGGCTCTACTATCCAAGGCCTGCTGGTCTCGGAGTTTTTTCAAAGATGGGCCAAGAGGCAGAGACAGATCGGGATTAAAAAATTTGCACTCATTTCTTTTGGGTAAAGCACCAGTTCCTACATTTCTTGCTCTCTGAACAGCAGTACTAGAGATTGAGGCTGCTGTAGACAGTGGCAACTGGCATGCATTGACACTAGAGACAGGGGAATCTGAAGCAGAATTGAGATTCATCGTTGCCTCTGCCAGAACTCCACCTGTTGTCACAAAACTGGATGATGACTGTATGGGTAAAGAAGAGTTGGTTGATACAACTTTGTGAGATTCATGGTGCTGGCTTGTTGCAGCAGCTGTACGGCAATCAACACTGGAGGCGGAAATCATTGGAGCACAAAATGACGAAGAGATGGAAGTTTTTGAATCAAAAGCTTGAGGTGACAATACATTCAACAGTGGAGCTGGAGAGAGCATGTTGAAGAATGGAGGTTGCGTGGATGCATGGCCCCCACCAATAGCAGGGGCTACTGGTGAACACGAATGATGTCCAGCCACAGTGGGAGATGGAACGGTCATATGAGATGGTGTAAAAAACTGAGATTTTGAGCCACCAACACTGAACGACTGAAGAGATGGGTGCACAACAGCAATTTTCGAAGTGGGGCAAACACTAGAATTTTGCTGGCTATACGAATCCCTTGTTTTCGTGAGATGGGACTGACTCTGATCAGAGTTTGTAGGAGATGATGAATCCAACTCCATGCAGCTACTAAGGGTACAAGGAGCTGAGGTGTGCAACGCCTGCACTGGGGTAACGTTAGAAGAATTTGCTACAGAAGAAATTTCAGCAAACTTGCTTCCTTTACAAGACTTTTTATCAGTTGATAGAGTGTGGAATTTGCTGCTGTTATCAGCTTCTTGAGATGGACTGGAAGCACACAATACATCAGAAACTGTTGTAGATAAAGAAGAGTTTGTTGAGATCTTATCATTTGCAAGACTTGGAACACAGGGTAATTTTGAATTTATATTAATATCTGTTATTAAGTGCTGTTGAGCTTCAGTACCTGATGGAGAAACAACTGCAGGAATAAAGCAAGCCACGTTGTTGCTATTATTCACATGCGCCAACTGGGCTGCAAAATTACAGTATAAGCCTCGTGAATAAGGTGGACTGAGATTGCAGAGAGCCAAGAAGTCAGGAGGATTTTGGGAGTTGCCAAAACTCAAGAGAGCTTCTTCAGCTGAGAGGCAGTGCTGGTCTGTGACACATCGGATCTCCTTGGAGTCAGTTGCAAGGGATGCAGTCTTTGAAACAGGTGACTCGCTGGCTGCAGATTCCAAGCTCATGGACTTTGTTATGTCTTTGTTACTAATGTGGTTGTTGTTAATTATATTCTCATACACAGAGGAAACTGTTTTAGTAGCTGCACACATGGCCGACTGAACAGTAGACAAAGAAGTTTCTATCAATCCATTTTCTTCACTAAGATTCCCTGGCAAATGGACTGCTGAACCCTTAGAATGCGTAAACTGACTTTTCAAACCAGTGTTTTTGCTTGCAGAAGTTACAAGATCTACAGAATCACTGACTGCACAAGCCACATTAGACATTTGAGTACTGCATTCTTGCATAGGTCTTGAAATTTCATCTGAAGAGCTATCTCCAGAAGGAAGAACATCCAGTAGAGAGCATTTCTCATCTTTATTGAATTGGTGACTCCTTGATACACTAACAGAAAGCTCTCTATTGCTTTGAGAACTAATATCTGGATTTTGATCATCCAGTCTAAGGAGTTTACGACTTGAACCATCAGGGGAACTGTTAGCTGCTCTTTTCTTTGAGTCACTGGTAGACTTTCCATCACAAGCATGGATGCCCTCACACAAGCCCTTCATGGTTACATCAGGGGTCATATTAATGCTTCTTGGCCTTCTTGTGTTCAAGCAAATGTTGGCTACATCCACCTCACGCTGAGCTGCAAGACTTCTGTTCCCAGAGCTGCCTTTATTGTGCTTGTTATGAGGAGTATGAGATGCAGGTTTAGCATCACCAGCCACTTTGCAGTTCCCATAAGAAGCATTAGACTTCAGTGTTGTGGTATGAAGATCTGTGGAGGTATCAATTTTATTGTCCACTGCCATGACAGGTGCAGTTTCCTCAGGCTCTACTTCAGATTTCACTGTGTCATCTCTTTCATCCTTGACCACTGCCTTCTGGTCCTTACAGCTGCTACTGCTGTAACCAACATCAGATATGATAGCACCATGTTTGGAAGGTATGGAATCACTGTGGTTATTGGCCTTATCTACATGAGATTCAGATACATCCTCTGTTCTTGCATTAGGGACTTGAGTATCATTGGAGTCATCAAGCTCAGCTGCCTCCTCTATTCTGGCTGGCTTCAGGTGACGCTGGCTTCTGCGCTTGAGTGGCTGTGATGTCCTCTGCAGACGACGTCTTGTAGGGCGGCCTTTGCTTTGAAACTCTTCACTGTAGCCTCCATCTTCCGTGCTGCTCATTACGATACTGCAAACAAAATTTCTAATCAAACAAGTGTTGTGCATATAACAGTAGAAAAATAGATTCAATGAATGGAACTGTACAAAAAAAGCAATGAATGGGGATTTAAAAGAAGAAGTATGGTGAATAAAGCTGAACTATATCTCTTCACTGTAATTATTCATAAAAAAATTTACCTCTTACTTTATTCAATACACAGTAGAATTTTTTTAATCCAGCACATGCTGGTCAAGCTTTATATATTTATTCATTGCTTTTTCTTCTGTAACTAATTGATATTGTTTTCCTTTTATGTCTAACATGTCTATGAATTGTTTTTACTTGGGTGATATTAACCGGCAACTGCAAAGTCCCATGGGTGCTGGTTAAAAAGACTTATACTGCACATTTAATTTCTTTAACCATCAAAAGTTTGCATTATAAAACAAAATACAAGACAATATTATAATAATTTTGGCTAAATTCTTTTCTTAACTAATGGGAGTCTCATTAAATGTAAGCTAATGTTGTAATCTCATTAAATGTGAACTAACAGGGTAGCCTAATTAAAAAAGTTTACATAAATGGAAATACATAAATGCAACACAAAACTAGATATAGAACACAAAATAATTATTGCTACCATAACATATAGTTTACAGAATTCACAAATGTTTTTCATTACAAAGCAGAATCAGCTCAAGTAACCATTAAGCTATCAGGTGCAATACTTTTCAGTAAAATAGCAATTAGAATAGAAGACTCATCAGAAACAACTGAAAATGAAACATTTTTGAAGTATTTCACTGTCAAGAAAATGTCAAAAATTTCCTGGTAAATTTGAAAGGATGATGAGATGAAGTGTCTCAATAGAATGTTGAGTTTATTGTACGAGTTCTAGAGACACCAAAAAGATAACAATATTTTAACCTCATTTAGGGTTAGCTGCACACACACATAAACAACACTTCTTAATAATCTTAAACAATCAAACAAATAGCCTTTAAATTTAAGGCAAATGTCAACAATGGTCCCACTTTTTCCAGAAAATAAAGGAATAAATGTTACTGTGTTGCCAAAAGTCCAACAAGATTTTCAAAGCCTACAATTATTGTAACTGGCAGTACCAGAATTGTTTATCATTCTTACCTGTTGCCAGTAAACTTGGCAACTAAGGAGCTAAGCTCAGACAACCTCACCACTGCATCTACCATGCTCACCACTGCAGCTACCATGCTCACCACTGCAGCTACCATGCTCACCACTGCAGCTACCATGCTCACCACTGCAGCTACCATGCTCACCACTGCAGCTACCATGCTCACCACTGCAGCTACCATGCTCAGCAAACTGATGTGTCACCAGTTAACTTAAATCTTTACTGTTGTAGCAGACAAATTAACAGGCAGTCACAAAACTTCTTGTATGTAAGAATATCAGTTCATAATTAAACATATTCAGATAATGCCTCTCATCAGGTTTTGCTCTGATGTTGCAGGAATATTTGTCGAATTCAGCATTTATAAACAACTTTTGAGTGTTATAGTTGATGTATTAAACATTAGTTATCCCACTCATCCTACTCAATTTCAGCAGCAAAGGGTTAAACTTTAGAGCTGGTTGTAGCTGGGGTCTTCGTTATGGCCAATAATTCACTCTAAAATACACATATAACAGGGTGGCATCCCTGCGATTTTTGCCTCTGTGTATCAAAGTCATTTAAAATAATTTCTCTATAACAGCCCTGGGTCATTCTTGCAAAAGAACCAGCCAAGTGAGAGTATCATTGAGAGAGAGAGGCTTATAAACAGATCCTCATGCTTAACAGGTAGTCATACTTTATTTCATGTGACAGGTTGTTCAAAGTCTTGCATTCCATGCATGCACCAGGAAATTCTTTATTGCATCCACAAAAAATGTTGAATTCATCAATCACTACAAGATAGCTCATACCAGAGTCCTCTTTAACATGCCTGTCTCAACACCACCTGTGCATCACTAGTGACCACCTGATGTGTTACTAGCCTCAACACCACCTGTGCATCACTAGTTACCATCTGATGTGTTACTAGCCTCACCATCTGTGCATCACTAGTGACCATCTGATGTGTTACTAGCCTCACCATCTGTGCATCAACTAGTTACCATCTCTAACTGTCACTGTCTAGACACAAATCACACAGCAACCTCAGCTCTAGAATAAGCTACTAGGAAAATATCTTTTAGAGTTTTAGAAGTACAAAAAATTTGGGCAACAAGACCTGACTAGTAAATAAAAATTTAATAAAAATGGAATAAATACATCAAAGTTCTACTTGCAACCTAAAATTTTTCTGAATGTAGCATCAAAATAATAATTGACACATTAATATTAATTGTTTTTTCAATATGATACTTTTCAAATCTCATGGTATAAAGTGTATCTTCAGTATGTCTAAGCATGAATAACTAATAAAACCACTGTAACACACGTCCTCATTTCTATCTTATAATTCACCCTAATTCGCACCTACAGACTTCAACAAAGAGTTCGTGCCCATCAACATCATTTAACACATAACGGTTCCGTGTACGAAGACCCACTTTCCAAGCCCATCAAAAAACAACGCTAGAACACGTACTTAACCACAGAAGCACATCACTTAAAGAAAATAATATTACAAACCTTATATTCACAATGAAAATCTCTAAAGAAGGTTCACATACTATCAATACTAACACACAATACAACGAAATATAAAAATAATTTTACACGCATTTGATCATCTCTTCGCCATTTTGGGTCACTAAATTTAAGGACCGGAACAGCACGGCAAAATTTTACAATAGTAACTCTACTATGCAACATAAACTCTTTATATGAGCACCAAATGCTAAAAATCTATACGCTCAGATATTGTTAATACTAGTTTTTAACTTATATATTGTATACTGCAATTAATAACTAGATACATTTATTTATTCGGCTGTTCCTGTAAATAACTGTTCACCTTGTAACTGCCCCCTCATCCCCATTCGACCATCTGTTTTCCCTCATCGCTCTTCCATGGGAAACGATCTGAGCTTTGCGATAGTCTTCAAATTCCTCACTGCGTAGGTAGAATAATTCTATTTAGAGTGACCATTAGACTACGAAATTTCCATCTCTGACCCTAAACAATCAATGATCTGTTTTTATTACAAAACTGACTCAGAACAATATTCTCTAACAATTTCATGGTTTAAATTTTAATTGTAAAATATAGAAGTATTTTTTTCGCTAATAGTGGGAACAATCTGATTTGTGACCATTCATGCTTATAATTGTAAAGAACTTAAGCTTTTTGATTTATCTTTTGTACATATCATAGGTTTTCACTCCACACATAATGTATTGAATCGTACTTCCATTCTAAACACAGTGACTTTAGCGATCAAAACTCATATAAAGAACGTTATTCAAACAAAGACGTCATTAGTGTGGAAATTGCCGTTCATTTCTTAGCTTTTTTGGTATATTTTTCCAAGTACCTTACTCGGAGAGAATTTTTCAGAACAAAATAGGAAAATCTTTATCTAAAACCGTTTTTCTAATGTTTTGCTGTGTTTATACGACATTCCATGTTTCCTAGGGAAATCATTAGGAGGAAATTTCATTTATATGACTTTCAAAAAGACCCCTAAGCAAAAAAAAAACAAAAAGACCCCTAATTGGAAGTCGAATGTGCACTGTGTGCACGGAGAAGGTCATGCTTCTGAAGTGTTAGGCTTTCAAGGTGTAGCTGGCCCTAAGGAACATCAAGAAGCAACAGAAAAACATATCTTGCTTCATAGTCCTAATTATTAATTGCATAGTGTCAATTTCTAATTGCATAGTGTCAATTTCTAATTACACTGTGTGAATTAACAATTGAGGCAGTACGAGTATGAGGGATGTTGGACTGTATCTCATTAAGGAAAAGTGTGAGCAGATATTACAGAAAAGAACTACTTTAGGTAAGCCGTCATACAAAATCTCTAGTCTTTTGATCTGCCTCCAAGACCATGCATTCACTGTATTTCTAAGTGTTGTGGACACTGCGTTTTGTGTAGCGTTGTAATAGCAAACGTGACTCAAGTCGTAGTCGTGGTAGTGCATTGTTAAATAATTTGCCAATCTGAAGTTATAAAATGTCAAAGACACTTGATCCACCATTGAATTAAGAACTTGAAAAGTAATTTTGTGGGTCTAGTGGAACTATCTCTGTCAAAGAAGTGCCATCACAACCCAGTCTAACTTCTACGGAGGATTCCCATTAAATACCTTTCAGTTTCGTTAATTACCTCAAAATGTACAGTAACATTAAAAAATCGCCCACAATCTGCCAATGAAATTAATGTGGAATACATATACTGTAATAAATCGAGATGTACTCTGCTGAAGCACCATATCATAAAATGAAATTTTACAACAGTTCGTTCATACTTCACTTCTTTTGTTTGAATTTGTTGTGTCAGCCTTTGACGCTTCATGTCGAGTTAGATGGGAATATCCATGACGTCCCGCAAAAATGTACAAGAATTTTTGTATTTATCATATTTCCAGTTGAAATTAAGATATTTTAAGACGTTGAATTTCATAGTATGGTAAATTTTGTTATTCATTCAAATAATTTTTTGTGAATATCTGCTGAATTATGTGCGCACAATAAGAAGTTAAATGAACAGGGGTAGATTATGAGTTACTCCAAGGAATTATTGCAATAGCGTTATTGCTATTTTTATCTTTATTTTCAATTTCCAAACAACTTTAATAAATAATAATAATAATAAAAATTATAATAATAAAGAATAATGATCAAAATAAACTTTAATAAATAAAACACAAATTAACATTTAATATCCTTCAACCTGACCACCGTTCCTCTCAAGACAAGTATTAGCTCGATTCATCATAACACCAACTGTTTTCCGGATCATTGCTCGATCGTTCCTCAATCTCTCAAATATATCCTCTACCCGTTCTCGTAGTATTTCCAACGTCGGAGGTAGCGTTTAAAATACAAGATTCTTAACATATCCCCAGAGGAAAAAATTGCATGAGGTTAAGTCTGGGCTTCTTGGTAGCCACTCAACATCAAATCTAAAATCCGCTGTCCAAATACGTCTCGTAATTTGTCTTTGACTATGTTGCATCGATGAGCTGGGGCTCCGTTTTGCTGAAACCAAATGTGTCTGAATTGATTGCCGTGATATGGCAGCTCCAATGATGAAAGTATTGATTCATTTAACATTTCTAAATAAAGTTTACCTGTCAAAGTTTCATCATAAAAGAAGGGCCCAATAACAGTTCCATTACCGCAAAGACCCGCCCACACAGAAAGCTTCTTTCCGTTGGTTTTTTCAAAAGCATTTTCTTCGGATGGATTAATAGACCAAAACATTGTGTTTTGAGTATTAACACTTTAATTCATCGAAAATACAACTTCATTAGTAACTACTAATCTTTCAATGAACCTAGGTTGTTGTGCGGTAATCCAATTGCAAAACGCCCTGCACCTTGTCTAATCAGGAGGCAAGAACTGGTGTTTTATTTGCATTCAGTACGAATGCACACAAAGATCCTTCATTAAAATTGTATGAAATGTTGTCTTCCTAAGACTGCTTTCGTTGCGCCTTACAGAGCATCGTGGGTTTTCTGCGATTAATTATCGCACAATGTGTGACATGTGTGGTGATGTGTAAACATTTGATTTTATGTGACCCCATAAAAAAATGTCACAGGGTAAAATCAATTTACACATCACCACCACAAACTTTAGCCGAGTTAAAACTACGCATTACAACCGAAATAGACGTGCTAAAGAATAACCCACTTATGATAAGGCGAGTTATGAGGAAGATGAGAGACAATTGTCAGAAATGCCTTGATAAGTATGGAAGTCAGGTCAATAAATGTCTTATGTTCCATTTTATTCTTATTAATAAACAATAATTGTTCTTATTATTTGACTTATTGTATGCTCTTTTCTATCGATTAATTTTGAGGGGTAATTTTGCTAGAAATTAGATGCTTATGGTATTCTTATGATGGTATTACTGATACGGGAAAATAAATACACGGTTCGGGTTTTTGTGGGACATACGGTATAGTGATCCGGCACCTTTGTTATCAACTATACATTGCTTATAATACATGCATACCCGTTCTTATTTCAGTTCAATAATAGATAAAAAGCAATGAGACGGACACACACAGATATATATATATATATATATATATATATATATATATATATATATATATAGATATAGAGAGAGAGAGAGAGAGAGAGAGAGAGAGAGAGAGAGAGAAAGAGAGAAATGGAGATACACTGTCGATTATAGATGTAGATTATGTCGAATGAACAGAATCGCTCAGATTATCTACAAATAAAGAATATTGTGCTCATTTTATTTCATTTTCATAATTTTCGTATACTATACTTACTCGGCATATCTCTTGCTAGCATCATTCTCTCCTGTATTTAGCCTTTATTACAGGGTAATCATGAAACTCGTGTGTTAATCTTAGTAACTGTTTTGTAATAATAGGCAGATGTGAGAACTTAATACTTTTAAATTAGAGCAACTCCACTTGGCCTAAATCGGTATCTTACTGACGGGAATTTATAGCTATTTTTCCTCTCTCATTTATCGTTTATTTCTGACATGCGACTTTGATTTTGTTAGACGCAACGGAGCTTTCAGTTAGCTACAGGATGCGGCAACATAATTTCCTTGTTTTAATACGTTTTACTTTGAAAAAAAGGAAGTTATATTGCCGCACCCTATACAATAATAATTTAAGTTTCATAGACCATTAACACATTACGCAGACCGATCGATCAGTAAATTAGAGAACGCAACCGAAAAGTTTCCTTCTTATTCTCGCGTTTAATTACATAATTTTAGCTCTCCTGTTGTGAACTCAAACCATCACATTGTGTTGTATGCAACTTTCTTTCGAAGAAAACGTCCTTTTGCCATTTCTGGAAATTTTAATATACAAGTTTTGCGTCAATTGTTAAAAAGTGACCCCCATGTGCAGTACATATCAACAAATGTTCTCAATGTAAAATAATTAAAAACAAACAGTTTTCAATTATTAAATATTAAATAAATAAGTTAAATCTTCAGAGTTTTCTAACAGTTTTGGAATAAAGAAAAGAATGAGTATGTTTGATAGGTGTTGTTTCATAACAGTGTATACCTACCATGTTACATTTTAAAATTCTGTAATTTGATAACTTCTTATTTTGCTTTGACGAAATGATAAACTTTTCAATAAATTACAACATCACTTCAAATTATTTTGGTTAATATTTCCAATTTATGAGTATGAAGCATGACATACTCTGCTGTATTCTCAATTTTATAGTTGAATGTATTTTCAATTCTAAAATTGTCATCCTGCATACAAATTGTCATCCTGCGTGTGTCAAAAATGGCACACATTATTTCATAATTATGAAAGGCTATCACCCAAAAATTCTAACACTGAGAGAAGTAAAACTCATAGTAAGTGTCATTAATATCCACTAAACGAGTTTGCTGAGGTCATCCTACAGATAAAGGATGTTCTATTTGTTTTATTTTAGGTCCTGCATTATTCTCATGCTACTGTATTGCCAAGACGCGTTTCACCTCAGTATTATTCTAGCTTCTATATATTCTTAACATATTTATTCAGCAAAAACACAAGATTTTTCAAAAACCGACAAATGTATTTTCACTTTTTAAGGACTTTAAAAATGAAGGTTTTGGAAATGCAATGTTGATTCATACGTCATGCATGAACTTGATTGCAATACACTTTTTGTCTTGTCTCTGTCTCATTGAAATTACTTGAAGGATAATTTGCGAAAAATGCAGGAACGTTTTGCCGTACTCGATTGATGTGGAATTCATTTATTAATCCTGACAGCATCCATCATACGATTTCTTTACTTGCTTTTTCCTTCGGGAAGAAAAATGCATCGTGATTTACAAGTCTACAATGCCGTAATTTGCTTACCTCATCGTGGGATCACATTTGTTAATGTCTAAACTCATTTTTTACCTTTGTGACAATTTTTTTGAAAGTTTGATGAGAGATTATTTCAGCATAATACTTCCATAAGTTTCATGATGCTGAAGTTAACGAAGCTCAAAAAGTTAAAATGAGGTTACAAGCTTCATATGCTTGTGTCGTCGACTATGTGCACCTAAGACACGCATTTCTAACGTTTCTTGGAATTTTACTAATTCTTCAAACTTGCTAGTTCCTTTTTCTGGATTATTGCTAGGCCTATTTATTTACTTAAAATTGCAAGCTACCACAAGACGTAAGTATCAAATATTTTACGTAAAGTTAAAAATTACTTGCAAAGTTTTCTTCGTTTTATTAAGCTTGATGGTAAGTTAATAAGACACTTTTAGTTCCACTAGGATATCGATGTTAAGATGTGTGACAATCCAATTATTTCAGTAATTTGAACGTGCTACAACTTCTTCAGAATGTATTTGAATGTTTTGCATCGTCCGAATTTGGGGTTACCCAATTAACTATGTATATACAGTATGATTCTTAAGGATTTTGTATTTCCGCATCTAATTTCCACGTACGAAACAAATAAAGATCTCTAATTTGTGTCCATAAGACCAAGTCAGTTTGACAGCAACCTGTCAGTGATCTGCCCCCTACAATGAGGGACACATGGGCTCACGTGAACATGTCAAGCACCTGTCAATAGAAAACCGTAAATTGGCTCAAATCTTATTTCAAACTTGGTTTACTAGTCTCAAAACGAAAGTTGCGACTAGTCCTTCAAACGAACTCCAACCCTCTGACATTTTCATTGCATTTTTATTGCTTGTGTGCCCTCTTGAAACAAAAATATCCGTCGTACAAGCTCCAGGTGTCGGTAAACCCTAAGCTTGTCATTGACTTTTATAGGTACTAAAGTGAGGTTCTCAGGGTGAGGGTAATCTTGTACAACAGCACAACACAAACTGAGACCAGTCCAATGGTTCCTGTTACGACAAACAAGTAGGAGAGGTAGATACTAGGGACACTATTGTGGAGTGATCGCTGTTTCATTTCTCAACATAAACTTGGGCCTTTAGGTGAAGGGGGTAGTTAAAATATTCGTTAGTGGAAAAACAAGACAATAAGATTTTATGTGATGTGTTGTATCAAATACATATCTATCGACTGGACAAAATTATCATTGCTTCTATAACTCACTGTGACAGAGAAACTTTGCTCTTATAATTTAATGTAAGCTCATTACATTCTTCACCAGAAGTACATTTATCCATTATACCCATAAAACGAAGCATCATACATATATCCTCGTGCCTATGCAACTATTTTGAGTAGTTTAGGTTCATGAAAAACAGTAAGTTTTTATAAACGCGTGAAAGATCTTAGTGTTAAGATGACGAAAAGACTTTTCATCTCCTTCTAAGTAGATCAAAGGATGATGGCGAATAAGAATGACTTATGAAAATAAGTTCCCGTTATAGTCAGTTTTCATTGCATCGTAGTTACACGACTCAAACTCATTACATACTCAGATAAACTACTATTTAACGAATTTATGAATAAATACATTACTTATTTGAAGTATAATAAATCTTGAATATTATTGAATCTCCATACGACAGCCCTGTTACAGTGGGACAGTTTTATTTCATCGACTACAGTAACTCGAATTCTCAGTAATTCATTTATTACATTAAAAGCTTTTGTATTTGTGGTTCCCTTGTTTACTGAGTGTGAGTCTATTGCTGCGAGCCTTTGCGTTTCACTCTAGAAATTAAATTTTGTCAATCAATTCGAATCAAAACACAATGCTTAACATTCGGTGAAGTTGAAAGAACATACGCTGTATTTATTACATTTAATTAATGGCTGAAGAAAATCAGGTACACATTAACATTATTTAAAAACATTAAATAAGTTCCTAAACATGCTTACTATGGAGGATTGTTTTCAGAAAAGTAATTCTTTTCTCAATTATGTGAAATTAATGACTTGAAAATGTTTGTTTCCGGAACGTACAATGACAGTGTTTACAGCGTGGTGGACGTGTGCTTGTATACATAATAACTCTCTGTGATATATACAATTTTCTAACCACACTTAACAAATGAGACAAGAAAAGAAATGAAGTCAACTAATTACCTTCTAAAAAACTTATTTTCGATGCATCACTGCTGTTTTGCGTTGTTTGTGGTGAGTACGTGAAGCAATATACAATGGTTGTAGGACATACTTTCACTGTTCTATTCCCTCACTTATAAATTTTTCCTTTTCTCTATTCTATACGAATTCTATTTTTATGAATTCGTCATTTTTCTGGGTAATGTTATAGTTTGTGCAGCATAATTTTGTGTTGTACGGGATTTAATGAGAATGAATTGTTTGTATGATCTTGTTTTCCCTGCAAGGAGCCTACTACCTACATCATGCATGACTGAACCACTCGTGCGTGCTGCTGGTGTGCGCATGCAACACACGGCCGCATTTTATGCATATCTTTTACATATTTTATTCGTATTTTATGTGTATTTTACTCGAATTTGGTTCGTATTTAATGCATTTTTTATTTGTATGTTATGCGTATTTTATTTTTATTGTATTCGTATTTTATGCGTATTTGATTAGTATTCTGTCCATACTTTATGTGCATTTTATGTACAAAAACGACGAGACATGTTTTCATGGCACCTGAAAACATGTCTCGTGGTTGCTTGTATCTCTTCTAAGCTGTGGCATTATTGAGTATTCAGTATTGAGTATTAGGTATTGAGTATTAGGTATTGAGTATTGAGTATTGAGTATTAAGTATTGAGTATTGAGTATTAAGTATTGAGTATTAAGTATTAGGTATTGAGTATTGAGTATTAAGTATTGAGTATTAAGTAATGGGTATTGAGTATTAAGTATTGAGTATTGAGTATTAAGTATTGAGTATTGAGTATTGAGTATTAGGTATTGAGTATTGAGTATTAAGTATTGAGTATTGAGTATTTCCGAGAGTGCGGACTGCCGCTGCAGGTAAACACGGACTTCAATAACATTTCAATTATGCATTCACAAACGCACTTCAAATCGCTACCAAATATTCTGAGCAGATTATTTTCAGGAATTAGTTCACGTAAAAGAATCCTTAAACAATTCATTTTTGGCGAGCTCGATGTGAAAATTACTGCACGTAATGACCTTAGAAATTCCGCAGAGCTAAATTCCCGCCGGAAACTTGAGCCGCGACACCGGGTTCACTGAGAACAAATTCTCTGCTTTGTTATGAGGAATATTGCTGATGTGTGAACACCCTCTTGCTGGCACACACTAGTGGCTTGTATTATGCTACAGTGGCTGTGTTGCAGTGGCTTGTATTATGCTACAGTGGCTGTGTTGCAGTGGCTCGTATTATGCTGCAGTGGCTGTGTTGCAGTGGCATGTATTATGCTACAGTGGCTGTGTTGTAGTGGCTTGTATTATGCTGCAGTGGCTTGTATTATGCTGCAG
>VCRD01005338.1:0-31389 GCA_006783055.1 Trinorchestia longiramus
ACTGCTAGTAGGTAGACTGCTAGTAGGTAGACTGCTAGTAGGTAGACTGCTAGTAGGTAGACTGCTAGTAGGTAGACTGCTAGGAGGAAGTTTTGCATTAGAATAAATAATAAAAACTCTGACCAGAAATGGAATTTATCCCTGCGTTACTGCGAAGAAATACCGAAATAATTCATATTTAGCACTAACAAAAGAAGTACCTATCAAAGAAAGAAAAAAGTATTTAAGAAGTATATAGCAAAAGAAGTATCTAAGTATCTGTATACATGCATGCGCCAAGGGACAAATTACAATATGCACGTACGTACATCGATGTATAAAAATGTATACATCAATGCATAAAAATGTATGCATCGAATGCATGTTAACGAGACTGATGTGTGCATTTTCACTAGTAAGCCACAAATATGCCGCAGAATAAAAAATCCCTAAAAACATTTTCCTACGTACAATTTTTCATATAAATATTGACAGACATCATTCTACTTTGTGCAACAACTGGAACAATAACTTTTCAAACAATAACTGTGTGGTGGCAACACGATAACTGTGTGGTGGCAACACAATAACTGTGTGGTGGCAACACAGTAACTGTGTGGTGGCAACACGATAACTGTGTGGTGGCAACACAATAACTGTGTGGTGGCAACACGATAACTGTGTGGTGGCAACACAGTAACTGTGTGGTGGCAACACGATAACTGTGTGGTGGCAACACAATAACTGTGCGGTGGCAGCACAGTAACTGTGTGGTGGCAACACAGTAACTGTGTGGTGGCAACACAATAACTGTGTGGTGGCAACACAACAACTGTGTGGTGGCAACACAGTAACTGTGTGGAGGTTCAGCGACTTCATACGTGCAAAACCCGTGGAGTTCAGAACGCAGTTGCGTCTGGCCGGTCTTTGCTGGTCAAAATCAATGCTTCATTCAAGTATTTTCTATACATGGAGTATATATGTTTCACATATTAAATAATGATAATGCAAGGGGGAACATAAGTAACACCCCCTTTTGGGAAGTTAATAATTAATAAGTTGATTAATCCACTTATATAATAAACAGTTTATCTCTCACTCTGTGTTTCCGTCTCATTACAGTATTGTTTACCGAAAAAAATTATTGAACTGAAATCAGAAGGGATATACATGTATTATAAGCATTGTATTTTGGATAACAAAGGTGCCAGATTACCGTAAAATACGCAATTTTTTCTGCTATTAGCCTTCTTCTCCTACACGGCCATGTTGTCGCTAGATAAGATATAGTATGGAAATCCTGTATAGATTCATGAAATATATTCAGGTTTTGATAGTACAACGAGTGAAACTGTACAATGTATTTAATTTCATAAATCCTTGATTTTATTACTTTTAAACCGTGGAATTTCAACCGATACTATCTAGGCCATGTTATCGGGAGATAAGATACAGAATGGAAGTTCTATCTACATATATTCAGGAAAAATATTTATTTAAAACATATTAATTCGTCGTCAATCTTTAATACATTCATTTATATAATAATTTTGTGTTAGTCAAATCTAAACCATGGAATTTTCACGGGAACTGTCTAGTTAATTTTACGTTAAATTGTAAGATTTTCTCCATCGTCCACAATTATCCCGATCTCTTTACCTTTCATAGTTTTTTCTTAATAATTTTCTAAAAGGGGGAAAATTATTAAGATGCGTGATCCTCTATATGAGTAATGTGGAAAATATTATTCATGTTCTTATACCACGAACGGATGGTAAAATGGTGGGCAAATTTAAAGCAAGCTATTTTTTATTTTATCCGCCGCTATTTTTTCATAAATGGAATTATTAAAGGTTTAATAAAATTGTTACCATTCAAACGAAGATAATTAAGTATCATAAAAGGGAATTCATATATCTGTTCTTATTCGTGATACAAAATAGTTCAATTTATTCATAACACGAGTCTTTCATTTGTGCAGAGAGTGTTTGTACACAATAACACCATAACCTTCACGTGTTTCAAGCAGCTACAAACAAAATGCAAACTTCATGAAAGTATTCTTTTGTTCTGATGACAGAAAAATTTTTCTTCATTGAACTAAATTGAGAAAATTTAAATTAGAGAATTAGTTAGCAAGTTATTAGCATTCAAACAGCTGGTTCCGTTTTGTGAAACACACTCTATTATTTTCTTTAACGAATTACGTACAACTGCCAGTATTGCTTTGTAAACCGTATTACGTACAAGTGGCAGTAATACTTTCTTAACCGTATTACGTACAAGTCGCAGTAATACTTTCTTAACCGTATTACGTACAAGTGGCAGTATTACTTTCTGTACCGTAATACGTACAACTGGTAGTAATACTTTCTGTACCGTATTACATACAAGTAGCAGTATTGCTTTTTGCCCCATGTTACGTACAACTGGCAGTATTATTTCTGCCCCATATTACGTACAAACGAACTGCCCATCGCAAAGTGAAGAACGTACAACACGCTTAAACGTGTAATAACAGGATGTAACATACCATAACGCGCTTGAACGTGTTTACTACTTCTCTAGTTTGTCTCCAGATTATGGCTCCAGGTGAGCTGTATTAACCTGCAACCAAGTTCATTAACTACTACCATTTACTAAGCTTCAGTTCACACTCCACATAATACAGCACTTGCGTACTCTAGCTCAATATAAACACTCTTATTTCATTCGACAGTATTAAAACAACCACCGCACAAGCTTTGAATGTGAAGTGCTACTCGAGATGCGAAAATGGGGGAGGTTATGAGCAGCAGATGCCGTGCGAGTTTTGTTTGTATAAACTCCATTAGAGGAAGACACCTCACAGCCCACCGTACATGTAATTCCAAACAGCGTTTTAACCTTTCTAGAGAATGCATCGGGCGCCCCGGTGAAGATTCTGAAACAAACGTTCTGTGTGTAATGGATCGTGAGAAACGCCTGTGTGTTAAGTGCGTCATAAACTAACGCGGTTTTGTGCGTAAAACTGCTAAGTCCTCTGAAGTGAAGTCGGTGTGGCTGTTGAACGATGCTTAATGGTCTTTAAGACAAAGATTTCTTTCTTTCCGACACTGAGACCTCTTATAAATTTTTGCACATGATATACTGTACACTTAATGTGACATAATTTTTAAACTAGTTTAAAAGTATTGGACTGTGGTGCAAGGTCTTTTTGTTCGTGAATCAAGTTGTGCACCGCGTGAATCTTTTTTTATTTTTTAATCCTCTTACTATTGGTCGTACAGGCACTCAATAAATTCTCTGAAAACGTTATCACGAAAATCTCCTATTCAGCCACAACTGATCATGTTGGAAATTTTTGATGTATATTATCATGTTATGCATGATGCGAGCTCTACATGGTTTCATGAATTGCGTACTCTTACCTTGTATCCAAAATCAGCCGCATATTGAACAAGGGTCCAGGTATCTCTACATGCCACAACTGTTACAAGTATGATACATGTTGAAATAGAAGACTGTTCTCTTTTGTGATCAGCCTCGTAGTTCTGCACAATGTACGTAAACTCCGCCCACATCCCATGATAAGGTAACTTGGTATCCAGGATACTGGTTGAAAATAGATAGATCGGGTAATTTTTTTCAGTAACGCATAAATTTTTAGTACAGCTCAAGGGAACATAACTCTATATACAAAAACCTATCATCAAATGCTAGAAGACCAGAAACACCTTGTGTTGGTAATTAAAAGCCATTTAAAAAGCAGTGTTTAAATTCAACACACTTTGAAGCACTAAAATAGTGAAACTGAAGGTGGACGTACCTCTGTGATGTTGCTGCTATATACAGAGACGCACGCTACAGGATAAGCATCAAACTTTCAGCTTGAGTCCAACATTAAAGCTATGATATCTCTGATGTACAGGCGTTTCTCATCATTAATATGGACTCCGTGGATGCCGAGAGCTCTTTCACCTGTGATTACGTTAATGAGCTTGCTAATTATCGTGTCCCAGTCAAAATTTCGACGCAAAGACATACATACATAGCAGCCTGTGTGCAGTCATGCGGGGCTATGAAAGATGACAGCCGATGGTGATTCTGTCATCATTAATATGATATTATAGAGCTCTTCTCAATCAATCTAATTACCGGAGCGAGAAATAGCTTCGAACTTAACTGAAATGACATGCAAGGGATGAATAGTACGAATGCCGGAGGTGTTTTTTTGACGTCGTTGTGACCAGGAGGAAAGAGACGAGATCCTTTGATGTGAGACTTGCAGCGTATTATTGGAGGACGGGGTGGGGGTGGAGTTTGGTTACTTGAAAAGTTTGAAAATCAGTTTAAAATGAAATTAGCGACATGGAAATTGAGAAATACGCCCAAAATTCGAGATAAGAATTTGAAACTGAGTTCAAAATTCGCGACACGGAAGTTTGAAAATGGGTTCAAAAATTGAGAAATGATTGTTGAGAATGAGTTCAAAATTCTCTTGAAAAAATTCTAGGACGTTCGTGAGACAGCTATGTTTTTTTTGAACCCTCAGTGGGTGTCAGTAATGAGGAGGCTTAGAGGTTGTTTGTTATGCTGACTTTGAATAAAATTTCTATTGTTTACTAATGACCGCTGTCAAGCTGATTGGGTGTTAGGTATTGGTTGCTTGTTTGTTCCCCTTTTTGAAAATAGGAGTAACATTTCTCTGCTTACAATTCTCGAGAACAATCCTAGGTTCAAGCGATCGATTGAAGATGTTTGCTAAGGGTTTGCTAATTATTTTGGTTGCTTCTTTGAATATTCGTGGAGCAAGGCTGTCAGGACCGGTTGATTTACCTGAATTTCAAAAACAGAGCTGTTTTTCTACCTCTTTGACAGTGAATATGTCGTCTGCCAAGATTTTCTGGGTCTTAAGGAGTAAGGTTACGGGAATCTACTCAAGTTTTTTTTGCAAATAAACTCTAAAAGAAAATATGATATATATTTAGAATTTTAGCTTCGCTTATGTCGTCCGTTTGAGTTGCGCCATCAAGGTTGATTAGTGGTTCAAAATTATATCTTACAAGTCTTCTGTCGTATACGTATTTGTAGAAACTCTTCTCGTTAGATTTCGCTTCTGCTGCAACTGCAATTTCTTAATTTTGCTTTGCCTCTCTTGTTGTCCATTTTATAGCCCTATGATGGAGCGGATGTGCTACTGACGACAGGGTTTAGTTTGATATTTTTTAAATCTTTTGTATGACTTTTGTTTGGCATTTACAAAACGCTGAATTTCTTACGAATATTAAGAAGGGTTGTTGGTTGGTTTCATTTGCTTTCTGGGGATGTGATGCTTTGTGATGGTTGCGATTGTCTCTTTAAGTGTCATGTAACATATCTCGGAGTTATTATTCCTCATAATTGCTTCATCATCAAAATTACCGAGCCCTTTTTGCATTAGTTCGAAGTTTACCAGTGCAGAGTTTATAAGGTTATTTAGTTGAGTCTTAGTGTTAGGATCGTAGACTTGGAGCACAAAATCTATAATATTGTAATCATAGATGTTATCCGTGGCCTTTAAGCCAAATATTCTGAGGCCAAGGGTCGTTATGACGAGGTCAAGAATATTGTTTTGTTTAGTTGATTCACTGACACGCTGGTGAAGAGAATTTGTATTTATCAGATCAATAAGTTTAAATCCAGAGGCTCAACTTTGACGAGTATTCCAGTTTATGCAGAGCAGAATGAAGCTCAATAAGAAGTACTGGAGATATTTTCAAGGAAATCATAGAGGTATAGTTATTTTAAGAATTCAGTTTTAGTTCATTTCAAGAATTTAGAGTTAGTCCACATTAAGGGTTTAGTCCTAGTTTATATTAAAGATTTAGAGTTAGTTCACATTGAGGATTTAGTCCTAGCGCATATTAACGATTTAGTACTTTACTACAGATTATCTCTAGTACCTAAGCATGCAGCTACATACATAAGATTTGTTTGTTTTTTAAGGTGTATCAAATTTGTTTACGTCCAATATAATTACATCGCTTTGATGAAGTTTGGATACATCAAGTGTGAGGACATCGGCTTGATGGAACCTCTCTATCCCAGAGGCAACTTCAGTTAATTTTAAATAACTTCCACAACAGTGAATTTTGGAACAATTTTTTGCAAAAATAAAACATATTATTTATGATGAGAGATTGGAAAAATTAGACATACAATACTGCTAGCCCTTGATTTATTGGTCAGGGTGAGAAGAGGGTAAATTGGCGAGAAGAGGTTTTTGACTTCTTCTCACAGAGGTTCAAAATTTTGCAGTGGTTCGAAAAAAGACACCACGTAAAGCTGGACAAATCGAAAATTATTTGCAAATAAGTGAACGAATCCTTAGAAATTTTGAACTTCTGCAATTCAGTTGTGATACGCGTAATTAACGAACAAAACTGGGGTTGCAAAAAACTATGTTTAGCATGAAGACACTTTGAGAGGAGAGCTAGTGTGTCGCTGGTTAGTCTTTGTTATCGATTGCAAAGCATTCTTCTGTTGGAAGACCTCGTTAATTTAAAGAATATTAGCTCAATTGTAGGTCTTCATTAAGCTTTGCGTGAACAGTTCAAGTTGCAGAAGTGTGCTAACTCTTATGTGACCGCACTATGAGTTAGGGGTGTTGTGCAAAATGCCCTTCGATGATGCAGTCGGTATCTCTTATAATTATTGGTCTCATTAACGTAACAGATCGCTGGGCCCACTCCTCTTCTATTGGTTTCTTTAAGGTTCCAAAAAGTGCATAAAAAATGACCACCCTCCTGCGATAAGGTTAGATCTGGTCTTCAGGACACGTCCGCTTCAAATTGATCAAATCTTCGCCTCATTCGATCACCGATCAATCGTTGCCATTGTCAACGGGTCTCAGTGATATCCAAGGTTCAAGAGTTCCTGGTTCTGGTGGTGGGTGCAGATTTGTAAGCAGGCTCATCAAGATAAGGAAGACCACCCAATTTTCCTTAGATATATCTAAATTAAGAGAATACAGACATAAATACGAAGGATTTTTTCGCAACTAGACCGACCTGGGGACAGCGTCTCCACTGCCCATGTGATCCACCTAATGCACAGGGCTTATCTGTGCTTAGAGGGAGGAGCTGTCTCTTGGAAGGGGGGGCCTGTATCAGGGGGATGAACGAGAAGACCATGGGGGGACGGAGGGGAGGGGGTAAAATGGATGAGATTTGAAGTTTTGATGATGAATAAAGTCCGTGATGCAAGAGATGCATGTGATAGGAAGAGAAGTGATCGCCTAGCTCTCCAAGCTGAAGATTGTGTGGCAGCTAGGACACGAAATGATCTCCTAGCTCTCTAACCAGATGATTGTGTGGCAGCTAGGAAGAGAAGTGATCTCTTAGCTGGTTAGGAGTATCATGTCACAACTAGGAATGTCATAACTCCAAGAAAAAAGGGTTATAGGTTTTTGTAGACCAATCTTGTGAGTTTTATCACAGGGATAGAACCTCACAACTGCTCTCGTGGTGCAAAATAGTGAATGCATACCTGTACTTCACCTTCAATATTTGAGAGTCCTCATAAACAGTGAAAAACATGGATAGAACACGTGTCTTAAAGTGTTCCATAAATTTAACAAAAACTTGAGTTTCTCTCAAAGTTCAAACTCTAAAACTACTCTAATTTTTAGTAAATTAAAATTCCTAAAAAAACTATTACCTACAAAACTGTAACCCACCTCAAATAGTGGCTATAACATCACGATACATAAAATCCTCATAGTTTCGAGTGCAAATTTAGAAAATACACTTTCGTGACGGCAGCTGCTAGTTAAAGCTTTACTAGAGTTTGTTTTCTAGACTAGAACAGCATTTTTCTTGTGTTCATAGAGACCAAGTAGCAAAACCATGCGTTATTTTCAAATTTTAATTACAGGTTTTCATGAAACGCTTCAATTATCAAAATTTGGTTCTTCTAACATGGCGTCCGAATCCTAGAAAAAATATTATAATGTATGTGAAAGGACACAAACTATTTGATAGCTCTTTAATTTTGTATATTTTGTATTGTAATAGAGTATTACGCCAGAATTTTATTTTCGTCCTCGTAAAGGCAAAATTGGTCCCTCATGAATGCACATGCATACATAACGTAAAAAGCAAACTTATACCGAATTAAAAAAAAAATTAAAGTTTAATTTCTCACACCAAAAGATTTACTTAAAGAAAATTTTTCCGAAACATAGTTTTCCCAAGAAAAGTAGGTCTTCTCAAAAAATTCGCATCATAAACACAATCTCTCCCTATAAAAATTTCTCTCTAAAAAGTATTTCTCTGCAAAAAATTCCTAACTGATTTCTTCCAGAACATTTTTTCCCCTAAAACCCTTTCTCCCACCCCAAAAAAAATTTCCCCAAAGTATTTGACGAAATATTACAATAGCAGAACTTCTACGGCCATTTTCATCACCTTTTTAAATTAAAACAAATTTGACTGAGTGCATCAGATCGGTTCATAATCAGCCCAGTGAGGAAAAAATTTATGTATATGTATATCCTGACTTGCGTGTTCAAAGTAAGTCATGTGTAGAAATAGTTCAAAACCAAATATTTCATAAAACTTGCAAAATATGTATAAAAACGCTCACAAGTGCATCTCAAAATGCTCAGAATGTAATATTAAGTATATCCTTATTAGTTATTTAGGTAATTGCTCATACACGAACAACTAGCTCTAGTTATACTAGCAAAATGCACCCATACATCCAAAGTAAGAAAATCTAGAGAGTGGACACCCCCACGACTGCGTGTGTGCAGTCGTACATTCAAAGCAACAAAATCCAGAGAGTGGACACCCTCAAGACTGCGTGTGTGCAATCGTACATTCAAAGCAACAAAATCCAAAGAGTGGAAACCCTCAAGACTGCGTGTGTGCAATCGTACATTCAAAGCAACAAAATCCAGAGAGTGGACATCCTCAAGACTGCGTGTGTGCAATCGTACATTCAAAGCAACAAAATCCAGAGAGTGGACACCCCCACGACTGCGTGTGTGCAATCGTACATTCAAAGCAACAAAATCCAGAGAGTGGACACCCTCAAGACTGCGTGTGTGGCGCGAGCTGCCACCCAGCGAGCGCTACAGCAGCGTCTCAGCGATATCTGTGAGTGTTGTGTTATCAAGGTAGCCCTGGTAGCGAAAGCCTCCTCACTTTGTATTATTGGGAACACAATAAATCGCCGATCTTGTTTTTTCTCCGTAAAAAATTCGGTGCCGTCTCCAGATATGAATCGCCTCCATTTGCTTCAATTAAATGACCAGACCGACGACGTCTCAGGCCGGTATCGGGTTGCCGATGCGAAAAAAATAAACGAATAAGAGAAAGAGCTCTTTATTTCCTATAAAGTTTCATGACATCAGTTTTTGAGTGGCTCGTTAATGGATTGTAGGACTCTATACGTTTAAAACTAAGCAATGTCAAGCGAACGATGATGCGAATTAACTGTATAGTTTACTTTGGTTGTCGAATAATCGAATTTCTGTTGATTCTCAAACATATAATTGTTCTAAAATTAATAGATATATTCGTACAGTTCTGTTATTACAGCGTTAAAGTTTGTTTGAGTCCGGAAGAAATCAACGAAATGAACTTGAGTATTTCATTTAAAAAAAATGAATTTCAAATAAACCTAGTTTTGATCATTCATTCACTCCTAAGTATTTTATCTTTCATTCATCAGAAGACTGGAGGTTTATCTTGAAGCGTGACCTTGAAGAAAAACATAGCTTTTTCTGAAGTATAAGACTTGACAACACATGGGCTTCACAAGTGGATATAATACGCAAATATAACACTGATGTAAGACATCAAGATATACCACTGACATAACACATTGAAATATGTATAACAATGACGTAAGACATCGAGATATAACACTAATGTACAACACGTTAGAGAAAAAATAAAATATGTTTTGTTTGCCATAGTCTCTTATAATAATTTCTCTCTTTAACTTAAAGGAATATACCATGCGTGCATACATAAAATATCAAATAATTATGAATGGAATAATTTGGATTTATGTGTAGAGGAAAGAATTCTAAAATATCCTTCGGTTAACCCTCAGGCAGAGAAACTCAATAATTTACACAATTCACGACATGAAAATCAAGACATCAAACCTCGACAATAATAATTGCTGTAAATAAACCTAGTCATGTAAGCGAAAATTAATATTTTAAAAAAACAAGAGGACCTAGGATAGAACCCTGAGGAACACCTAGTTATGACTTGACTTGAACACCAGAGTTATGACTAACTACGCAGTACAGCTCTTTCTCCGACAGAAGTGACTGCCCATCGTTCGAACACCTACAGAATATTGCTAACATTATACAAGACGGCGTGCGATGTGACCCTGTGATGTGCCCAAGCCCCACGATGTGCTCTGTACCTGGAAATGTGCCCAGGCCCAGGCGATGTGCCCTGTACCTGGAAATGTGCCCAGGCCCAGGCGATGTGTCGGACGATGTGCCCAAACCTGACGATGTCGCCTGCTGAGAAGACCTCGTAGCCCCATTCATCATCGAAAAGGCACGCCACTCGAGCGCGTCGCAGGGACCTTATCGTGACTAATTAGAATACCTGCCTTGTGTAATGAATACCGAACTACAGAGCCACCAATCGGTTTATTATTGTTCAAACACTTATCATATGCCTGCCCAATGCTCATTTGCTGGTATGTAATTGAGCCATGACCAAGCACGCAGATCAGAAGGTTGGTATCCAGACGGTGCCGTGTACCGTCGTTGCTGATGCTATTTATTAGCTCACAAACCACAACAATGCAGAGACCAGAAGGACTGTGAAACTGATTGTGTCGAAGTTATCAAAATTTTACAGGCTTTTAAATTAATGGAACAGTGAAAGACATCGAGTTTTTTAATGGCTTGTTGCTTGAACAGATGCTGTGTTAAGAAGTTACCGTTTATGGCAGCACAGGAAGAATTTATTCTTTCTTAAAGTCGTAAGTAACTTTCTATTCGAAGTCCTTCGATATTTTGTAAGGAATAACATTGAAGGTATGAACTGCTGCATCCATGGACATCAAATTTGTGTGTTGTTACACAGCGGTATTACACCTGCTCCAATTTATAACAGAATGTGATTTAGAAATCATTGCGACATCCTGATTCAATGCTTGATCACGTCAATAAAATTAGATCACAACTGTGAAAAGAATTAAACTCGTTGGAAAATATTACGGCTTTTCCATGGAATGTTTCGTGGAAGATTTCATTCTCAGTGCAAAATCTGTAAGCTTTAGAGAGAAATGGCTGAACTTAGTTATAATGAATTAAGAAAGTTTCAAAAGTTATTGATAAATACAGACAAAAGTTATTTGTAGGAGCAATTTATAAGTTAATTATCTCGGTAGTTTAGAAAAGCGAATATACTATACATTTTATTATGAGAAAGTTTTATGGGGTGAATTTTGTATCTCCTTTAGAAAACAACGATCAAAATTCACTGAACACGAGTTTAAAATTTTATGTTAACCAAATTTTTTTTCGGTAAAAAAAATGATTAGTATAATGCTGTCTCATACACACACGTGGAGACGCTTAAGAAACCCTTGGATGTTTTGTTTGATTGAGGTGCCTGTGAGTGATTGATATCTGACAGCATAGAACCTTGGTATCATCTGAAAAATAAATCGCTCGGCTTGTTCCTGTTGTGTTTCATTATTCTACGCTCACCCGTTCACTGACTTCGCTAAAGATGTTCAAGAACCTTATTTCTCGTTTCCATTGCCTTAATTTATTCGATTCTCTTTTACAATATTGGGTACGTAAAACCATCATACCGTGGTGTATGAACCGAACAACCAGACATACGCGAGTGAAGTTAGCACAGTAGTCGGAACAACATCTCTCATCAGAAATATATTGCACGTTTGTTCGCCTACTCACGTAACATGAAATAAACTTGCAGAAAAATTTGATAGAATTTTTAACAACTCTACAGTCAGTTTCATAAGTTTTCCATGTTCTTCCCGGAATCTTGATGATATTATTTTGAGACTAGTTTTACTCGAGGACACAGTTCGGTAAAACATACGGAAATCCACGGACTTGACTCCTCAGTTTTGATGTTACTGTACGTGTGCTTGAACAAATACTTTCTCTGGTCGGAAACAGTTGGTGTACAGTCGGAAAAACGTTTCGTTATTAATGTACTGGAAAACATTTGGGAAATTACTTTTTCTCCTTTTTTGTACTTCTTCTAAATTATAGCGTATGACGTTGAAAGTATAATGTACGAGTTAATTTTTTAGTTCTTTTCCCTTCTGTGCCAACTGTTTCAGACTAACGCTAACAGTTGTGCGCACCAACTATTTCCGACCAGAGAGAGTAGGAATTTTCGAATAGGAACCAAGTAAAATGAAGTCAGCAATGGCGTAGCATTTGCTAAATGGAGGTAAATTATTAACTGGGACACAAACGTATTGCCCTAATGTGGGTAGAGTTAGGAATCAAGTATTGCGAACTGAGATTTGTTCTAAATAAGAGAAACAACCTGTAGTGATGTGACATAAACAGCCCATAGCTATATAATAAAAACAACCCATAGTAAAATCAGAAACAATTCGTACGTACATTCGTCACACTTGTTGTGTTTCTTGTCAAGTTCATCACCAGAAAAAGCTTGTCAAAATTCAATCAATAATGCTTGACTCTGGGCCTTCTCGATAGGACTACGCAATCATAATATAGGCCTGTAGTATAAATGACATCTTTTTTGTCACATAATTATAATATAATTATCGTTCAATTATGCTATAATTATCTTATGTTTATGGCATAAAAATGCTATTATCATAGAATTAATATTATTCAATTGTGATACAATTATGGCATAATTCTAATTCAATTAGGGTAGAATTATGGTACAATCTTTTTTGTTGAAAAAAGTACACGGACGATTACCCGACGATGACGATGAACGCAGACCAGGAAGAACATTCATCGTTTTTCTTGAAAGTTCAGCGAGGTAATAGAGATATTAGAGCGAGGTTATAGGGGTAGTGGAGCGAGGTAATGATGTAATAAAGTGAGGTAATAAGGGTAGTGGAGCGGGGTGATAGCATAGAATATGGCGACAGAAACGAGTCATTAGCTACATTCTTTTGTTGTTCCCAAAGTTTAATGCCGTCTAGAGCAAAAGCATCATTCGCGCACATGCACTTTAATCCCGCACAAGCATTTCAGGCACGTACTTGCACCACAATCATACACAGGCTCCAGGAGTAAAGAATGATATAGAATCGGTTCTTTATAATACTGGAAGGTTCTTAGCCAATATTTCTCAAGACGATTTTTGAATGTGTTCACAGTGCCAGCTGGAACGATATTTTTGAGCTGCTGTTTTCAGGTTTCAACCGGTGTTTCTGATTTGCCCGCTATCGGTTATATCGAAAAGCCCTTCCAGAGTAGCATTATTAAAGTCGTTGAAATATTTATGTCTTGATGAGTTGTCCTCGTTGTCTTTTTTGTTTTCTAGGAAGATGAGTTCAAGCTGCTGAACACGTCATTCGTAGCTAAGATTACGGAGGTTAGGAATAATTTTTGTTGTGTACAATGAATTCTCTCCATTATTATTAGTATCATATTCCTGGTTTAACCACCCAAAAATTCTCTCAATGTTATTAATATCTCTTATGGGGGTGGGATACCAGAAAGGTAGCTACGTGTTTTAACAATATTCAACTAAACGTATTAAATTGTGACGCAAAGCTTCGAGTGAATTGGTGTGGTCCAAATTAATAATTTTCTACACAGGTCGTTGAAACCTGACTCAGACACATGCATGTCACGCTCAAGTATGACATCTAGGATAGGATAAAAGTACGTGCAAAATTATACTCCAGACGAATGTAAGCGACTGAGAGTCCGTCAATGATGAAAAATTTCCTTGAGTCTCGAGTGTGATGTCATGAGTGTGAAGTGTGGAAAATTGTTTTCCAGACGAGTGTTAGAGTATTTTAATACAGAGATAAATTTTAATACATATAAAGTGTATTAAACTGCATCCCAGACAAACTTAATTACTTCAGTGAACGTCAATGGTAATAGAGGCATTAATTATCTTTAACAACTACGTAAGTGGCCCGTGATGAAGTCAGTCTGGACTGAACTGAAGTCGTCACATTTGTCCGTGTGGCGTGCAGCTGTGCGTCACATCAGCGCAACGGACGATATGAAGGCAAGATTTTATGGTGCGGTGCATGGTGTCTTTTTTTCTGTGATGATCCTCCTTGTGGCAGAGAGGGAAGGTGAGGAAAAACGAAGGCTGGTATTACATAAATCAGTATTGTATGGTACTGTAGCATATAGCAACAAGAACAAGCCAAGTGGTGTATTCTTGGGTTGTTATTCAGGTTCCATGTCGTTTATAGATATGATATCAATCATGCACCGGTACCTCTATTCCGCCCAGGAACTTCAATCACGCATAGGTACTTCAATCACGCACAGTCACCAAAAGTAAAGAAGAAGGCGTAATAATTAGACTCTGAGCAGGAGGACTAAAGAAGAGTGGCATTTTAATGGAGTGAAGGCTGGAAGAAGGCTGGGAGAAGGCTGGAGTGAAGGCTGGGAGAAGGCTGGAAGAAAGCTGGAGTGAAGGCTGAAGTGAAGGCTAGGAGAGGCCGTGGAAGAGAGAGGATATGAGAGTAAATAGAAACATAGGAATACTGTAATGAACAAAAAAGACTTGTAGTGTCTGGGTCACAGTAGTGGACGAATTAAAAAAGCACCTAAGAGCAGAAAAGTGGTTAAGAAAGGAGAAAAGAGCATAAGAGAGCACTAAGAGAGCACCAAGAGAGCACTAAGAGAGCACTAAGAGAGCACTAAGAGGGCACTAAGAGAGCACTAAGAGAGCACTAAGAGAGCACTAAGAGAGCACTGAGAGCACTAAGGGAGCACTAAGAGAGCAATAAGAGAGCACTAAGAGAGCACTAAGAGAGCACTAAGAGAGCACTAAGAGAGCACTAAGAGAGCAATAAGAGAGCACTAAGAGAGCACTAAGAGAGCACTAAGAGAGCACTAAGAGAGCACTAAAAAACAAATAAGCAGCAGAGAATAGAAAAGAGCACAAGAGAACAGAAAAGAGCAGAAAAGAGTCTAAGAGAGCAAAAAATAAAATAAAATCGTGTGAAAGAACAGTAAAGAGCAGGAGAGGGCAGAAAAACCGAGTAAAGAGAAAGAGAGAGCAGAAGAAATCAGAAAAGAGCAGAAAAGAGCAGTAAAAAGCAAGAGAGAGCAGATATGAGCAGAAAAGAGTAGAAAAGAGCAGAAAAGAGCAGAAGAGAGCAGTAATGAGCAGTAAAGAGCAGAAGAGAGCAGAAAAGAGCAGAAGAGAGCAGTAAAGAGCAGTAAAGAGCAGAAGAGAGCATAGGGAGCAGTACACAGCAGGGGTCTCCATTAGGTCCGCTTATGGCATCGCACTACAAGGCCGCTCCTGTGGTCCGGCTGACCGGGGCCACATGGGGGGCCGGGGCCACATGGGGGGCCGGGCCGGGCCGCCTGATGAGGTTATCAGATGCATGCGCCTCACCGGAGCCTTATTGCTTAATTAAACCAAGTAATTGGGGCGAAGGTACGCTGAGTTCTGGTGGTGAGACTTATGGTCTTGTGAGACATGGTGTGGTGAGGCGTATGGCTTTGTGAGGCGTATGGTCTTGTGAGGCATGGTGTGGTGAGGCGTATGGCTTTGTGAGGCGCATGACCTTGTGAGGCGTATGGTCTTGTGAGACATGGTGTGGTGAGGCGTATGGCTTTGTGAGGCGTATGGTCTTGTTAGGCGTATGGCCTTGTGAGGCGTATGGCCTCGTGAGGCATACGGCCTTGTGAGGCGTATGGTCTTGTGAGACATGGTCTTATGGGACATATGGTCTTTTGAGACATGGTGTTGTGAGACATGACATTATGAGACATGCTAAGATGAGACATAGTGTTTTGGGATAAGTTATTATTGTATTCATTTTAATGACCGGTTTTGATAGACATAATTTTTTGCATGACATGTTATTTTCACACGTAATTTGAGCGGGGCAAAGACTTTAGAAACACTGAGACATAAAACTGCTTACGAGACGAGGATGTGAGACGTGTATTGTACAGCTTGTTTTGAAAATAGCTGGCCTCTATTATAGGTCATATAATTAAAACTCAAGAATTCAGTTCATTCGAAGGAGACACTGTTAATCTTTTTAAAGTGCGAAACCTATCATATGTGTACTCGAGCATCAAATATGTTCAATAAGACCTAAAATTAGACCCAGTACATAGGAATTATCGAGACCTCTATCACTAATTATACCACATATGTATACATAAATTTGTACGTCGTGTATGGTGCAATTCTATCTATGGCAACATAACGTTTAATTAAGTATTCATATTTTTATTTAATTCATTTTTAAATTTGGAATTATTAATGCAATTATAACATTCAAAACTCACATTTTATCATTCCAATGTATACGAGTATACATAATGTTATCAGAACTGAAAGAATCAGGGAAGTAAACTCCGTAGACTTATTGTATACATACGGCATGATATTTAAATACTGTATATTTATGTATGCAGTACTGGTCAAAAATACTAAGACAAAGCCTTTTTTCTTTCTATTGCATGTACATTGTACATGAGTAGAAAAATTAGTTATTTCAATTATAAAACTTATCAACTGCATTAAATAAATGGTAGTATATAGATTTCTAACTACAAAAGAAATAAATAGCAACAACATTTAAATGGGTTGAAAGTTAACTGTTCGTCATATTTAAAAAAGATACAAATTCGTAAAAAAATCGTACACTAAGGAACAAATACTAAAAATTCATAAATGGGAAATTTACGAGGGAAGAGGGTAAGGGTGAGGTATTATGTCAACAGTAAATAAGTGTACATACTTTTATTAATCCTCCCATGATGCGATATTTAAGCCATCTAATGCACATATTGATGGATTTGTATCATTTCTTTCACACGATGATAGATTTCTAATCTATCCTTCCCTTCACATGATAAATTTCTAATACTTTTAACTAGTCCTCACCCAGTGATAGATATCTAATATTTTCAACCACTCTCAAACGATGATAAATTTCAACCACAATCTTCCTCAGGTAATCATGCATTTCTAATACTTTTGACCAGCCCCCCCCCTCACACAATGATAAATTTCAACTACCCCCTCACACGATGATAAATTGCCAATACTTTCAACCGCCCTTACGCGATGATAAATTTCAACCACCATCTTCACACAATGATAAATTTCCTTTACTTTCGACCGCCCTCACGCGATGATAAATTTCAACCACCATCTTCACACAATGATAAATTTCCTATACTTTCGACCGCCCCACACGAAGATCAGGAGCCACTCAAGTCGACTTTTTCTAGCGTCAGCTTCCAGAAGTCCTGGATTGACTACACGACTCTGATGTACAGCTGGAGGAGACAATGTCAAGAGCTGTAGACACATCTGTACAAGGGCGGTGTAGTCCAGTGTCTTTCCTGCGGTAAATGAATGTGATGGTCTCAAGAAACAGATCTTGACTACTAAGTGAACTTGTGTGTGTGTCAGGGCGAAGAAATTAAAGAACGGCCGCTAGGTAGCATTTCTGAACTTCAAATAGAGTTGTTTTTTCTTTGGTTACGAGTTGTTTAGAGAATAAAGTTGTTTTTTCTTTGGTTGGAAGTTGTTTAGAGAATGGAGTTGTTTTTTCTTTGTTATAAGGTTTATTTTATTCGCTGATATTTTATTTAACACAATGGTATTTTAACACAATGTTGGTATGCGTTTGATCGTGGCATATGTTTTGCTCAAATCAGAATAAAGGAAGTTTTGACAAGGAATTTAAGTACTGAAAATGACTCGTTTAGTGGTACAGTGTTTTCTCACTTATCGCGGGTGTTACGTTCCAGGACCACCCGCAATAAGTGAAAATCCGCGATATAGAGACGCTATCTACATTTTAATATCTCTCACAAAATAACAATATAATATAATTTTATAACTACTCACACACAATAGTTCGATGCTAACGTGAAATGGAAGAGCGTTGAGGGGAAGCTTCACACGAAAAAAAGAAAACAAGATGCGACGGTTATTGAGCCAATCAGCGAATGGGATACAGAGCAGCATTCTCTGGTTGGTTGCTTTCCATCAATCAACCAATCGTGTGTTATTTATAATCTCACGTCGAAAAGTAGCGTCTCAAGCGGCTACTGCGCATATCCTACTGTTCGTTTTTGGTGCATTCATCCGCTGAGTGAACACGCCATTTAGTGTTAATTGTAATATTTTATGATTAATAAGATTCTTTTGGTGTCAGAATCAATATTTTTATATTTTTATACATTCTGTGAGTTTTAATGCAAAATTCATCATATATACACATTACTGTTCAACACGTGTTACGTGTGGACAGAACGAGTACAGCAAAAACCCGTGAAACAGCGAAAATAACGCTATAAATATCAGCTCATCCCATACGTTCTGTTCGAATTTTACCTTTTTTTTAAATTGAACGAAATCTAAAGAGTATTTTATAGTGTCTAATGGAGCTGAACATTTTTTTATGTTTAAATGCATTTAAATTGATCAAATTTTATTTCAGAGAACAATAAAAATAAATTTTGTTTGATTAAAACCTGCTAACATGGAAGTACCCGAGAATCATTTGAGGCACATAATGCTTTATGAGTTCAAGAAAGGAAACTCAGCAGCCAAAGCGGCTAGAAACATTCAATGAGTTTATGGAGAGGAATGTGTGAATGAAAGAACTTGTAGAAGATGGTTTGCGAAATTCAGAATTGGATATTTCACCCTTGAGGATGACGTCCAGTTGAGTTTAATGAAAAGCTTCTTGAAGCAGCCCTTGAAGAAAATCCTGCTTTATCAGCTGAAGAATTGGCAGTGGTTCTCAGTTCAAACCATAAACTTTCATCGCCATCTTCAAAAACTTAGAAAAGTTCCTAAATTTGGAAAGTGGGTGCCTCAAGAATGAAAATTCGTACAGAACTTATGGGATGACTTGATATTTCACATTCATATTTTTTGAAAACCCGCGAAATAGCGAGACCACAATAAACAAAACGCGAAGTAGCAAGGGAACACTGGATTTGGATATCAAATTTGCAAAAAAAATATTTATTATTAACTTGGTTGCCCATGTATGATTATAAATCTAAAATATGACTGGAAGAGATAAAATTAACATAACTAATGCGCCTTCGAACGAACAGCATTGTTATGGAATCCAATTTCAAATCAATAAATTACAATAACACCTTGTGATAATTGAGAATGATAATTGATGGTTCATATATCATATATTCATCGTGTATTGGAGAACTTTAGTATAGTGATCTTAAGAAAAAGGGAAATTTAAAGCAGAGTTCATAAAGTTAGAACATCACGGACAACCACAATGATGATGTAGACAGCAAAGAGACACGCCCATTGGTTCCCGCGCGTTTGCTTCAAGACAAAAGAAGGCCTTGTTGCGCATCACCAGCGCCGAGACAGATGAAATATGACAAGCGTCTCTCTCCACCGCAGTGGATAGATAATATTGTTTGGAAGCCATCACTGCTCAGAAGGAAGACAATCAAAAGGCTTTCGAACCTCTATCCATTGAGAACAGAGAGTTCTGTGTCTCTTTAACACCACAATGCGTAGTAAGGCTTGTTTATTTCTATTTTTTTCTTTGTTCTGGCAGAGGCATGGAACATCAGAATCTACGACATGACAATCGGGGTTGCAGTCAACTAATGTTCTACGGTTTCTCATTGATGATAAAGGATTTGTGGTATTGGCAGAGCAAGTGCTGGATGGGATACGCCCTCTTGTATGAGATCACACACAGTGGACGGCGGGGCTTCGAGTGGACAATCATGTGATCATTTCCAGGTCATGTGATCACCTGGAATACGCGGGGCCACGTGAATGGTGAGAATTGTTCACGGATAAACTATTTAATGCACGTGAGCCTACGTGAATGGTGAGAATTGTTGACGGATAAACAAACAATCTTTATTTCCAATCAAGTACACAGTACATAGACATTTAGTACATTGGTTTTTCAAATTCTTAAGGTTGACATTCTTAGAGTAAGGATGATAGTGAGCTCCATGCGACGATCCTGGGATGTGTCCATGGGCGGGGAGTTGAGGGCTTACCGATAAGTGCGAGCTCACGGCGTGAAACGAGAAACAGCTCGTATTCATTGCCGGGTTTCGAACCCGCAGTCTTTCTGCACAAGCAGAGACTCGATACAGAACACGGGCCGCAGACCACTCGACTACGGTGGCTACTATTTGATGCACGACTACGGTGGCGACTATTTGATGCAACTATTTGATGCACGTGGGCCTACGTGAATGGTGAGAAGTGTTGACGGATAAACTATTTGATGCACGAGAGCCTACATGAATGGTGAGAATTGATGACAGATAAACTATGCAACGCACGTGGGGCCACATGAATGGTGAAAGTTAATGACGAATCAAACTTTGTGACGCACGTGTAACCACATGCATGTCGATAATTAGAGATAGGAAGAGAGACAAATTTTTTATGAATACAGGTGTCTGTCGAAAGAAAAATCCTACACTTCGTGAACACCAGAAATTCTTTAGCTTTATATAGTTCCAGCTATGGAATCCAGCGGATTTTGACTGCCGTATGATTGTAGATTACAATTTTCAACTTTACAAGAGAAGAATTTAAGATTGAAAATCTTAATTGGGCCTTAAACACTGAGCATTTTAAGAGAAATGAGAGGGTAGCAAGGAGAAACTACTCATGATAAACTGCATCAGGTTAGTGTGAATATTTTTAATGCAATCGTAAATTTAGCTTGGGAAAATGTTCCCATCAACTGTACATGTGCGATTGATAATTATAATAATTAACTAGTGTACCCAGCCGTCAAAAATGACGGGAAAGATTTTGTGATAATACCTGTGCCATCAAAAATGATGGTAAATACTGTTGGAAAGATAGTAAGTAAAATTACATATAAGAACGCAATGCAATATATTTAGTTTTATATATATGTATATATACAAAGGACAAACGTTTTAATTGAGTATTTCTTTAATGACAACATTCCTAGTAAAAACTAAGACACTTAGTTTTCTACTGCTGCAATTGACTCTGCAATTCGTGTCATATTCGAGTACAATGTACCTGAATCATAGGGCAATACCCCGCCGAACTCGGTATCCACGATACGGACTCGAGTATACAAGGCTCTGGATCTCTCTAATTTTTTTGAAAGTGACACGAAACATATAAATAAATAAATAAATATATAAATAAATGAATATATAAACACACGACGGTCATTCTTAGGATTAGATTGTAAAAATATTGTCATTAATTTACAACATGATGTAATAATTGATAACTTTGTCTCTAGGATACAAGCTCATTGAGGTTAATATTTGTACGACTGATCAGCTTCAAGGCTCAACTGGCAGTATTGTATCTAGGATACAATCTCCAAAAATACTACAAAGCTGCAATAAAGCTTCGTAAAGCTGCTCCATAGCTGCTGCAAATCTGCTCCCCAGCGGCTTTTAAATTGCCCAAAAACTACTCCAAAGCTATTCAAAAAGGCAAAAACCGATTCAAAACTTCCCCAAAACTGCCTAAAACTGCTCCAAAAAGCAAGAGTCGCTCCAAAGCTGCAGTCGTGTGACAGACCACCTTTTAGCGGGAGCAAAGGGATTTTTACATGAGAAAATGCCTTTATATCGCCCAGGTGATTAGGGAGTAATTAACGGCATCTTAACTCCGGCGCCCGTAAAAAATGGATCAGTTTCTCAGCAGCGGTGGAGAAAAAAGCGATAGCGATGAACTGGTGACAGAAGAGCCCTCCCGCGTTGGGGGGAGGGGGGAGAAGGGGGGTGGAAGTTTAGGGGAAGTGTGGAAGGAAAGGAGAAGTGAGAGAGATAATGGGAGAAGTGTGGAGGGAAGTGTAGAGGAAGTGTGGAAGGAAAGGAGAAGTGAGAGATAATGGGAGAAGTGTGGAGGGAAGTGTAGAGGAAGTGTCGGCGCGGGGAAGAAAAGTGAGGGATGTAAGGTAGAGAAGTAGGGGAAAATGGAGGAAATGTAGGGGATGGGAAAGAGAAGTAAGAAAGAAGTGGAGGAAAAATAAGGAAAACGGGGGAAATACTTGTTACAGAGTGGGAGGTATGGAAAAAGGTCATGTGAAGCACAATAAATGCTCTACATAGAAGATCAGACAGAATTTCTTGGTTGTGTTGAAATACAGTTTTCCTAAGGCTGGGTGAAGGCTCAACCATGCTGGCTCGTTGCATTTGTGTACTAGTTATTTACTAGGTCAGAACACTAGTTTTTTGGAACAAGCATGTAGTGAACCTGTTGTGTGTGCGTGTACGACTGTTGTGTGTGTATCTACACCTGTTGTGTGTGTATTTACACCTGTTGTGTGTGTATCCACACCTGTTGTGTGTGCGTGTACGACTGTTGTGTGTGTATCTACACTTGTTGTGTGTGCGTGTACGACTGTTGTGTGTGTATCTACACCTGTTGTGTGTGTGTGTACACCTGTTATGTGTATGTTCACCTGTTGTGTGTTTGTGCACTTGTATGTACGCCTGTTGTGCGTATGTTCACCTGTTGTGTGTTTGTGTACTTGTGTGTGTACACCTGTTATGTACATATACACCTTTTGTGCGTATGTACACTTGTTGTGTGTGTGTGCACCTGTTGTGTGCACACACCGATCATAAACAGCTACAGAAAAGCAAGGGCTCAAAATAGTCTTTGTAAAACACGTGACACAATTTTGTGGTGCCCTTGGTTTGTAGAGAGAACAGACTTAGGCAGAACTAAGATTACATTTTGTGTTTTGTGATCCTTCTCAGTGAATGGATCCGATTTTCTTCCTCGTAAAGACTTTTTCTTTATTTCTGTGATCAGTCGATCTTGTTTAGTTTTTCAGTGCGCTATCCTTCTGCCCCGCAACTGGTATGATACTAAACAGTGCTGCCGTGTATTAACCTTGTGATGGAACTTAGATTGGTGATATTTGTTTATTCTTGATTACAGAAACTGTTTTCCTTTATTCATCAGGCTTGACCTCTTTAGCAGTCGCTTTACCCGTGTCAGTTCAGCATAGGTTGATGACTTGTAAAGCGTGTGGCAAAAGTCACATGATATATTTAGAATTAATTTTTGCAAAAACTATTTGAGATAGAAACTTCAGGTAAACTGCAAGCGAAAGAAAGGGTTTTGGAGTTTTTATTTAAATAGAATATCATCTAAATGTCCACCATGTTGGTTTATGCACATGCACATTCTTTTCGTAACAGAATCCATCACTTTTCTTAGCATCTCGGGAGGAATGTTGCGAATCTCTGGAGAAATGTTCTTTTTCAAATGTTCCAAAGTACGAGGCCCATTAATGTATACCTTTGACTTTAAGTACCCCCATAAAAAGAAATCCAAAGGGGTCAAATCACAAGATCTAGGAGCCCAAGGAATATCACCAAAACGTTAAATTAATCGATTTGGGAAAATTGTCTTCAAAAGTTGAATTGATTCCTTTGCTGTATGGGCTGTTGCACAATCTTGTTGAAACCACATATTCGCATCTTGAATTTGAGGTCTTAAATATTCTTCAATGAATTTTCGATATGCAACTCCAGTTACAGTCGCAGTTTCTCCATTCTGATTTTCAAAAAATAGGGACCAATAATCCTTTCACTTGTCATACCGCACCAGACAGTAACCTTTTGTGAGTGAAGTGGGATTCCTTGGGCTCCTAGATCTTGTGATTTGACCCCTTTGGATTTCTTTTTATGGGGGAAGAATAGAATAGAATAGAATGAGGTTATAGAAACGAACCTTCTGGCCCATTCTTGGGTCGGAGAATTACTTCGATAATTATTCGGTTGTTTACCCAAGTCCCATGCCGTATTTCTAGCCGCGTCAACCATGTCGGCAGCGGGATTCGAACCCGGGTCTTCCCACTCGAAAGCAGATTCGCTCACCAGTCGACTAAGCTGGTGATGTCGACCAAGCTGGTGATAGTCGACCAAGCTGGTGATTCTTTTTATGGGGGTACTTAAAGTAAAAAGTATACATTAATAGGCCTCGTACTTTGGAACATTTGAAAGAGAACATTTCTCAAGAGATTCGCAACATTCCTCCCGAGATGCTAAGAAAAGTGATGGATTCTGTTACGAAAAGAATGTGCGTGTGCATAAACCAACATGGTGGGCACTTAGATGATATCCTATTTAAATAAAAACTCCAAAACCCTTTCTTTCGTTTGCAATTTACCTGAAGTTTCTATTTCCAGTAGTTTTTGCATAAATTAATTCTAAATATATCATGTGACTTTTGCCACACCCTTTATAATTAGAGAAAATTAAACTCAGCTGTAGTTTGTCAGATGTTTAGTTCCGAGGTTTCGAGGCCGGCTGGAAATAGTGTCTGCCCCTGCAGACTCTGATCATTGTCACCAGCTATCCTTCCATTAATTAAATTTGTTCATTGATTAACATCGTATTTAGAATAGAATAAGGCAATAGGAACGAGCTGTTTGGCCCATTCTTGGGTCGATACCCAAGTCCCATGCCGTGTTTTGTGTCTGTTATTTGTGAATTATTATTAAATTCTACAAATATTATTTATTCTTCCTCCTTATATAACGGTCGGCTAAGAGTCTAAAGCCATTCCCTGTTAGAACCTTAGGGCATAGAACTAATGCCCCTACAATTCTTTACGTTTTGTGTTTTGTGATTCTTTACATTTGTGTTTTGTGGTATTTTAGATTTTGTGCTTTGTGATTCTTTACATTCGTGTTTTGTAATTGATTACATTTTGTGCTTGTGACCGTTTAATTTCAACAAAGAACTGCTTTATGGCTTGACGAAACATGAAAAAACATGACACATGTCACGTCATAGGAGGCATGTCAACATCAAATCATGTTCATGATTAGTGAAAATATTTTTATGATTGATTATATTGTGATCATGCACATATGCACATTTCAACATTAGGTTCGCGAAACATATCAACTTTATAAGCTTATGAAGCTTCATAGACCTCCATATTGAAGTAAACAGTCATAAAGTTCAATGGTTATGGTGTCATGTACGAAAATTTACGAAAATCTACAGAATTCACATGAATTTAACTATGAAGTTTGGCAAGGGAATGATAGATTATCATACAACATGGCGGACGCTGAAGTAATCTAGTTGATCTAACTGATGTAGCTGATCTAGCTGATCTAGCAGATCGAAGTGATCTAGCTGATCTAGCTGATGTAGCTGATCCAGCTTACCTCGCTGATCTACCTTATCTTAATGATCTTGATGATTTAAGTGATCTTCCTGATCTAGCTGATCTAGCTAATTTAACTGATCTGGCTGATCTAGATCATCCGTCTGCGCTGATCTGGCAGATCGTGACCCTCTGATTCGCCTCGATCTCAAGACAAAGGATCAGTGTTGATTGCATGGCACAGAATATGGAGTCATGGCGGCCGTACATGGCGTGTGTACGTGCAGTCATGGCGGCTGTACATGGCGTGTGTACGTGCAGTCATGGCGGCCGTACATAGCGTGTGTACGTGCAGTCATGGCGGCTGCACACGTGTACCAGCTCTAATTCAGCTGAAAACAACCAGCTGTAATTCAATTAAAAACAACCAGCTGAAATTCAGTTGAAAACAACCAGCTGCAATTCAGTTGAAAACAACCAGCTGAAATTCAGTTGAAAACAACCAACTGAAATTCAGTTGAAAACAACCAGCTGAAATTCAGTTGAAAACAACCAGCTGAAATTCAGTTGAAAACAACCAGCTGAAATTCAGTTGAAAACATGTAACTGAAATTCCACTGAAAATAAGAAGAACATTTTTGTGTAGCTCAAGATCGTGACCTATAGCTGATCTAAAGAGCTCATGCTTGAGTTACATTACCAAACTAATTAACTCATCAGTGCCCAATCTTTCTCCTGATTACGGCCGCAGTCATAACTGCCTTAATGAGGTCATAAAGACGGCGGAGCTCATTAAAGGAGTCGGAGTTTTGGCTGGCCACAATCTCCACTTTAAGCGTTACTCAAAATCTCAAGTGTTTTCTTCGAGGCTGTGTCGTCATGCAGAGCGGTTCTCATTCTGTTCCATTCTCATGAATCTGCCATGTTTGGTAGCAACACTTGTGTATAGTGAGTCATGTTTGTGTGTATAGTGAGTCATGTTTGTGTGTATAGTGAGTCATGTTTGTGTGTATAGTGAGTCATGTTTGTGTGTATAGTGAGTCATGTTTGTGTGTATAGTGAGTCATGTTTGTGTGTATAGTGAGTCATGTTCGTGTGTATAGTGAGTCATGTTTGTGTGTATAGTGAGTCATGTTTGTGTGTATAGTGAGTCATGTTTGTGTGTATAGTGAGTCGAGTAACAATTAAGCACCATGTAACAATGCACAATGTAACAATAGTCATAATAGTACGCTATTGTGTACTTAATTATGTAATTATTGCGTCACATGAGTTAGGTAATTATTGTGGAATGTTAATCAGGTAATTATTGCGTAATGTAAGTCAGATAATTATAACAAAAAAATTGATGATTGCGAGTATAACTGTTACTCCTATCCTTTATTACTCCTGTGCTTGTGTATAATTGAGGTGCATGTGCGTGATTGATATTTGTACTCTAGATGGTATGGGAATGGGGTAGCAACCCAAAAATGAATCAAACAGCTTGTTTCTGTTCCCATATTCTATTCTATTCCATTCTATTCCATTTTATTCTACGGTTGTCTTTGCTCCAGAGATGGTAGAAAGATCTTGATATTGCTTCAGTCAGGCTAATACTCGATTTATGTACGGTAGTATTGGATGTAAGGTAGTACTGAATGTATGGTAGTATTGGACGTACAGTGATATTGGATGCAAGGTAGTATTGGATGTGCAGTAGTATTGGATCTACGGTATTATTGGTTGTACAATAGTATTGGGTGTGCGGTAGTATTGGCTGTACAATAGTATTGGTTGGACGATACTATTGGATTAAGTTTGAAAAGCTGTATTCTTTTTCCAGTTTCAGTATTTGTATAGATCACAGTGTGAATCAAAACAGCAAGTTTCCTATTTTGGCAGCCATAACTGATCACCATAATTTAGCTATCAACTTTTAGTTTTTCTGGATAACCTGCGTTGCTTCAAAGTACTTCCAATTCTGGGAAATAAATGAATAGATAATTAATAATCAAAAGAATTTTTGGTTAAGTAATGAAAGAGCATTAATAATTAAAATTTCATCAGGGTGTACCCTTTGCATTTAATTCAAAAAATGTATATTATACGAATTCATAATTGGCTTCAAGTTCTCAGTTTGAGCATGTATTGAGTAGGAATAAAACGCAAACAAACGGCACAGCATTGACCAATAATTGACAACATATCGAGTGCATCATACTAGAATAGAATAGAATAGAATAAGGCAATAGGAACGAACCGTTTGGCCCATTCTTGGTTCAATACCGAAGTCCCATGCCGAATACCGAAGTCCCATGCCGTAAACCGAAGTCCCATGCCGTATACCGAAGTCCCATGCCGTACTACGCAGGTGTCTACATATGAGGGCTAGACATAATACACAATGAAATTTGCAGAGTTAATAAATTTTTTCCTGTTCAAAATTCTTACCTGAATGTTATACAGAGTTTCACGAAATTTCGAAACGTTGACAAAAAGTTGAAAAATTTCATAAGGGTATACCCTTTGCATAATTTAAAGAAATCATGAACACAAATCAATAGTTTGCATCATATTTCGTAAACTGATCATGTATTAAGAATAAAACGCAGATAAAAATAAATGTTGTCGTCAGTCCGGCAAGGATTGTAAGCAAGAAAAAATGACTAATTCTGCTAATTTCATCCGTTATTTTTTCCATTGGTCATAGGTCCCTGGTTCGTATTGACAAAAAATGATCAGGTCCACACTATAATGTGCCTAGGAATTGGCTGTGCGGAATTATCATAGTTTAGGGATTTTATTTTGGATCTGCTCCATTCTTTTATGGCGTTCACATTGTAAACAACAGATCTGAACGCAACCGGACTACCTGGTAGTTTCGACTGCCCTAGGTCCGCAGTTTAGCCTTGTTATTCGTGGTAGACGAAGCTCTGCATCATAAGTCTTGGCCCAGTTCCTGTCTACTGTGGGAAGGTTGAAGGATCTCTAGAAAGAAAAAAAGAATTGGGCATACCCTTACTCTGCTGAATTAATAATGATATGAGTTTTGTGAACTTTTATAGAGAAACTGAAAACTTTGACAAGAACCTAACCTGCAGTGCAGTTGCTGGAGTCCAGGCTGGTTGGTTGATTGTCACTACACTTGCCAGAAGCCTATTTGGATCCTTCGTGGAGGGCTCCAGTTCTATCTACCAACCAAGCAAACAAAGCTTACAGCTCAGAACAGTTTAGTATAGTTTAGCACAGCATACCATAGCGTAACCATAGCATAGCTTGAACATAGCATATGTAGTACAGCGTGAACATAGCATAGCGTGAACATAGCATAGCGTGAACATAGCATAGCATAGCGTGAACAGGAGTTACAGCGTCAGTCTTCTGGGTGTCTGGCTGCAGCCTGGAGCGGTGGTGTGTAATGCAGGGTGTGTTTGGGGGCACATGGATCAGAAACACTAGAGATGATGAGGTGCATGTGCGTGATTGATGTCTGTACTCTAGATGTTTGGGATTAGGGTAGCAACCCAAAATTGGACCAAACTCTTGCTCGGGATGAGTGTTGTGTAATGCAGGGTGTGTATGGGGGTGCATGGATCAGAAAAACTAGACTAACTACCTCAGGGTGAGAAGAATAGAATAGAATAGAATAGAATGAGGCTATTAGGAACGAACCTTCGGGCCCATTCTTGGGTCGGATAATTACTTCGATAATCATTCGGTTGTTTTACCCAAGTCCCATGCCGTATTTCTAGTCGCGTCAACCAGGTCGGCAGCGGGATTCGAACCCGGGTCTTTCCGCTCGCAAGCAGATTCGCTCACCAGTCGACCAAGCTGGTGATGAACCAAGCTGAAGAACCACAGGACACCGAAGAACTATCGAAGAACTAAGAACTATCGTTCATGCAGGACGAGGATCGCAGCACAGCTTTGGCAGCAGCGTGGCTGAGGTTAGTTAGTTTATCCAGCATAGTCTTTTTGGACTGTCTCTCTGCTTGCTTCTTGATAGTCTGTGTAGATTTATAAAGTAGCTTCAACCTCTTGGTAATTGATAATTGTTAGGTAATTGTTATTGTTAGATAATTGATAATTGTTGGGTAATTGATAACTGATTGGTAGTTGATAATTGATAGGTAATTGATAACTGATAGGTAATTGATAATTTCTCTCTCCAACGGATAACTTCTCTTTTCAACGTATAACTTCTCTTTCTAACTGATAACTTCTCTTTCCAACTGATAACTTCTTTTACTAACTGATAATTTCTCTTTCCAACTGATGACATTGGGTGCAAATTATTTTTTTAACCCATTCCAAGCGGCGGAACTATATATAGATCCTCCCAAGAATGGTCCCATTCAGCGGAGCGTCTATACATATATAGTTACTACCTTGTTTTTGGTGTTACAGTTCAGCGGCTGCTACGATATAAAGATTGTGTCTAAAATAGAGGCATCTGGTATATTTTACTGTTATTTCATTATCAATTAGCGCAATCACGGCCAGTGTCGTAAATAAAATGATGAGGATTGGTGCGTGGCAGCGGGTCAAGATGATCAGTACACGTGCTGCTTCTCTTGCTTCGCTGCCACTCTTTTGAATTGCTTTTATTTCCGTACATTTCGTGATCTTCAATTTACTTACATTTAGTTGTTCACCTATATGTTTTATCATTTTTACAGATAATATAACCACATTTTCGACCATGTCTTCTCGTAAAATAAAACTAAACTTAGATGATGAAGATGATGTCAGTAGATTATTGCAGTTCTTAGAACGTTCACCTGGTGATCTGTAGAAGGATCCGTAAAGTATGACATTTTTCATGGTTTTATATGCTCTATGTATTCAGTGTAAATCAACAAATTGCTATTTTTTACATGTTCAGTTTAGGAATTTAATTCCATATTTGCTGAAAAAATGTAATTTTTGATGTCCTCGGTTTAAGAGTTTCATTTAAAAAAATATATATTTTTTGTTTCTAAACAGTATTTATGTATAAATGAAATGTATGGATACATTTTTACTAATTAGTTTTAATCTAGTGATGTTTGTAGTATTTCTTTCAGATTCTTATGTGCTCGGTTTAAGAGTTTCATTTCATATTTGATAAATAAGGTCCTACTTTTATAGCTGAACGCTATGTTTTTGCATAACTGGAATATGTATTTGTGTCTGACTGACTAGATAAACACTCAAGTTACTAATAAAAACGTGAACTTATTCTTATTAATATCTAAACAAAATCAAATATTTTTTATCATTTTGTGTGAAGTATCGTGCGGAATAAAATACAATAGTGATATTGATGTTTCTTCCTTGTATACTTGAAATACTTACATCAAATGGAACAGTCTAATTAAGCGGGAGCGACTATACATATATATAGTCACAAGTCTGTTCTTCTATCATATTTAGCGGAGACACTAAATGTAATGCTTTAACACGTTGAATCCGAAGTGGTACGTATGTGTACCACTTAGGTTAGGTTCTGTAATTTTTTCAGATCCTTCTAGTGACTATGCGTGCAAAGTGAAGATTTACACCAGTCAGGCAATCGGAGGCAACGTGTTAAACTGACAGTCGCTAACAGCGGTTATGACTATATAAAGACGGTACCAAATTTTTGCAGATTTTAGCAAGCACCCTACCGCTTGGAATGGGTCAAGTTTTCCCCACTCAGCGAACTGCTTTGGTGCAGTCGGGCTGGATGACGGTGGAGGTTGAGCAGTTCTATTCCCGCATTCCGACGAGAGCCTGCAATGGTTGCAGGTTAGTCTAGTTAGAAAGAGGGTTTAATTATTATTCAAACTCTGAATAATTCGTTTCTTCAATTGAGGCACGTAGTTTACATAAGACTACCTCCTAATGAAAAGAAAGTTAGGCTTGTGTTTCATATCCTTATGCCGCAGGCTAAAACTATTTCTGTCATTGCGCTGCAGACAGCATCTTGAGGCGTAGAATCTAAGTTTCTCGTGGTGCTTCCTCCGTGTTAGTTCTCTGTTCTATTTTGCTCCTGCGCTCATTTTGCTCCTGCGCTCTATTTTGCTCCTGCGCTCATTTTGCTCCTGCGCTCTATTTTGCTCCTGCGCTCTATTTTGCTCCTGCGCTCTATTTTGCT
>VCRD01005339.1:0-21976 GCA_006783055.1 Trinorchestia longiramus
ATAACAGTCGTAGCATAACAGTCTTAGCATAACATGCGTAGCATAACAGTCGTAGCATAACAGTCGTAACATAACAGTCGTAGCATAACAGTCGTAACATAACAGTCGTAGCATAACAGTCGTAGCATAACAGTTGGTAATCTCTGATGAATCCAAGTTCACTTTCATCTTGATATTCAACACTTGAGTGTACAGTTAAATACAGGGAAACAGGATGTTGCCTTGAATGATGATAAACATTTTTTTATGCTCAAGTTCGCGCTACAAATTGTATGCAAAATATGGCGATATTTTTTAGGAGTTTCTGAGTTTATTAATTATAATTTTATTTAACCTCATGCATCAACTGAATGGAATTTGTCTCACAAGGAAATGTTTTACTGAATTCAACTTAATTCGACCAGATCTCAAGTGAACTCTGTTCCCTTCACAGTCTAATATTGAAAAATACTCGTACATATTAAAGCGTTCTTCTCACTCAGTAACCACATGCTTAGAGACTAAGATCAGGACAATTTTTTTACGTTTGATTTATGTCGCAGGTTCATCACGCATAGTGGAATGTACCTGATGTGCCACGTAGAATTCTTCTGCCTGAAGAAATTTCTACGCTACCAAAGTTGTTCAAAGGATAATTTTTGTATCGCAAATCTTGTACAAACTAAATCTAGCCAACTTCCTAAGCTATAAGGATCTGCAATCAGCAACTTAGTCCTCCCATGGCATCTTTTAAAGTTGCTGCTTGAGACGACCTGTTGCTGGTTGGAGTGTCTCTATGTGATTCCCTCGTTTCCAAATAATGCAGCCAGTGTTTTCTAGCTGTTGCAAAATTCTCCTTATCCAGTCGCTTGATGATTACGTATACTTAAAAAGTCTAGAATTTTAAAAGAACTTAGGTTACAGCGTTGCTGTAGAAAATTGTTCCGATTTAGTAACTGTTTTACAATAATTTATTGACACAGACTCAGTTTGAAACATTTTAGCACGAATTATCGGTTCAATCAGAGCAATTCTTTTTTATGTTTGAAGACGTGGCTGTATGCTTCAGTGCCATATAGTTTTAAGGCAGGTACTGATTGCCCTGTATGTATTTACGTAATAACAGTCTTTTCGCAGCTCTCAGCTCTGGAATGGCTACAGTCTTTGTGCTGTTATAAAACGTCTGATTCCAGGTCAAGTTAATCCCAACAAGCATTTTTTCAAGGAGTTTTCTTATTCGCTTAACAGTTCGACGGTCTTTGTAGACGGACTTACAAATTTTACTCTGCTTCGTGTAAGCATGCATATCTGGCAGATCACGAACAGTTACTTCTGTAGATTTGATGAGGCCCACGTGCCGTTTCTTCGGCAGTGCTGATGCAAGCTAGCACTTCGAAAGATCGAAGTGCTAGCTTGCATCAGAAATGGGTCTCATTATGTTCCACCAGATGGTTAGTTCACTCAGGAAATTCAAAAAGTTAAAGCCTCTAATGTGGTTGTGGATGGGTCAAGAGTTATTTTATCCAAGACCTAGAATAAGAAAGATCAATCTACTATCAGATAAAATAGTGTTTCTAAACATCATACATATAAATCACTTATCCAATGTAAAAATCGGGCACATCAGATAATTCAGTTAAAAAAACAATCTTTATTTCCAATCGAGTTCACAGTACATAGACATTAGTACATTGGTTTTTCAAATTCTTAAGGTTAACATTCTAAGGGTAAGGGTGATGGTGAGCTCCATGCGACGATCCCGGGAGGTTGATGGGCGTCTTCATGGGCGGGGAGTTGAGTGCTTAGCGGGTTGAGTGCACGGTGCGGTGTACGAGAAACAGCTCGTGTCCATGGCCGGGTTCGAACCCGTGGTCTTTCTACATGAAGCAGAGACCCGATACAGAACACGGGCCGCAAACCACTCGACCACGGTGGCTGTTGGGTCGGTACTACTGCGCATTGTTCTAGAATGAAGTTTTACATGTTGGCTATGGAGCCAATTGCTTGTAACCTGGATTCATCAGTACCTCCTTGATTGCATTAATATTGCAGCGCATTCAGAAATAATTAAAATGACCCGTAACTTTCAGTGCTGGTAGGGAGTGGCTACGTTTTCCTATTTTTCCGCGATTTTAATCATTACGGATCGATAGCTTCCCCTCTCGCACGTAAGGAACAGATAAATTAAGACAAGGGCTAGTTTGAGTGTTGAACCACAATGTCAGAAGCTCTACTACCCATTAGAAGAAGCTGACAGCAATACTGCACGTGAAGCAATTTCTAAGTTACCCCTGATAAACAAAAAAAATCCACCTCCAATCTTCTTGAAAAATAGTCTGTCTGCGCTGAAGGGATTACAAAGCTGTAGCTTGAAAAGTTACCACAAAAATCACCACATTATCGAAGTGCGCTCCATCTAGTAGCAAGCTCATTTTGTATTTCTTTTGGAACGAGCTCAGGCGTCTGATTTTTTAACTTACGAAGGTGCTGTAAAATTATTGTAAGCCCTTGCATTTGACAAATGCAGACTGAGGACTTTGGTGTTGCGAGATACACCCCAGGATGTTGGAATCGAGGAAATTTGTGCATTTGATATGTGTAGAGCTAGAAACAAACGCAATGGCCCCCTTTGAACACGGCTGATCTCAAATTTGCCAGCTAAACCCTGGAGAATATCTCGGTAATACAGCGGGTCCAATTTAATCTCTAGATGCCTCCACGTTAATCCATTGCTGATAATTACGCTAAAGCAACACCTCGGCTGGTACAGGAGGTCTTGACATTCCGTTCCACGATACACACGCATAACTTCTAATATTGCCTAGAAGAATGTGCACATGAAACGGCTAACCTGTAATCATGCGCGGTTTGCAATAGATGTCTCATTAATGTTGTGGTACTGCATGTCGTATAGACACCTTACTCACGTGGGTCACCTTTTACTAATTTTCTGAGTATTTTTCACACTTGACTTATTTTCCAGCTCTTAGGTTAGGCGTATGATACTTTGGTAAACATTTAATTTATATTTCACAGAATCCTTCAAATTATCATTGACAACGTTAGGGCATCGAAATGCTCGATCATTTAGCTCCAGCCTACACGTGAGACCCCGTTTCCCTGATGGCTTATGCAATGCAATAACCAAAATTATCTTCATTTAATATATTTATTAGATGCTGCTCCGAACCTTCCCCTAACACTTAACAAAATGACTTCAGACTCGACAATTCAAAATGACTAAACCTAATGCCATAAGCTCGCGCTGAGATTTTAGTTACTTTTATTTGTTGATGATCAATCCGTTCAAACACAATCTACACACTAAATAGTTATCCTGCAGATTTCTTCTGCTACTTGGTATTGACAGAGCTCAGACCTCTAGTTGTACAAGATTCTCGGTGCGTCCTCGGTCTTTTTTCACGAAAAAAGACCTCCCAGCTGTAGCGATCCGACCACGATTCATTAATTTCCAGCTCCTCTGACTTTAACATTCCCATCTGCATTACACTGATGATCTTACTCCCTGAAATGTATTCACCTTAAGGATATATCCAGCCTAAGAAGAATTTATAAAGCATTTGCCGCGTATGTGACTCACCCTTTTCCGATCAGTTGTCCAGAATCCGGTTTTTCTCGAAATTTATCATTTGATTACTACTGTGTTGTAGAATGCTTGATAACTCACGGGGTTCATTCGAATGAACGATCCTTCGCTGATTTCTTCTGCTTTACACCTATAACTTTATTTAAGCTGATGTTTCCTTACTAACTGAACTTTTATTTGATTTTTTCTACGCCTCACTTAGACCTCTTCATCTACACTCTTCGGGGCCTATCGTGAAACTGTCCTTATTCTTCCTTTTTTGTACTGGTTTTCATCTTCTTTTTTGTTCTTTCATTAATATTCTTTACTGTAAGCAACTGCAATGAAGACTTTTTTGTAATGAGTCTCGCGTGTAGAGACTACACCCACGACTAACTTCTTTTGTTCGGGTTGAAATGATGCTCCAGTATTCACATACTGTTTTATTTTAGCCCTGTGACTTTTTGCATGTTTTAATAACCTGTATTTATGATTCAATAACAAAGCTGGCTTTCTCTGCAAAGTTTGTGTATATTTCCTTCTCAACGAGATGCCGGTTGCCATAAATTGACTCCTTCGACGTGGAACCATTATACACTTCAACCGATACTCTGTTTGGAGGTGACTTTTTGATCTTTTCATGGGCTTTCAGTTTCTTGCTAATGCTACAAATTTCTCTGTTACAGTATAACATCCGAAAATCCTATATTTATTACGAGAACGCCTTATTTCCATAACGTTGGTCCGGGGGGTTTGCTCATCTTCTGCCCCTTAGTTGGGTTTTCAATCGCTCTTGCTTGGTTTGCATCGGCTGGCAAAGCTCTAAAAAAGGCCGTATCTTCGGAAACGTTTGAGGCAGCACGCAAGTTGGGTCTCAAGCCAAAGCCCACATTGGGTTTTGCTTGCTCAGAGACCCTAATTAAGTCGTCCTCTAGTTTCCTCCACAAACGACGGCAGGCCTGAAGTGAGTGTATTTAGGGCTGCCTAGAGCAATTACCAACTATAATTTTACGTCATTTTTACCATTTCCTTATATTTTGATTGCAGGTGAAGTAATTTACATTCCCTAAGTAAAGCCATGAGTCCTTCAATCACTTTTCAACACAGTGCAAGGAGTTAGTATTCACAATTTCAGCCTTAAAATCACCTCTTTTTAGTTTCCTCGAAAAATTTTGTAAGCTTGTGACACGCTTTTTCATTAACGAAAGAATTCCGTGTCTCTGCTCCCTTGTGTTTGCAACGTTGGAAAGGATTTTCCTCTGTTCTCCACTTTCATCCTTAATATCTTTACGATGAGCTCCCTCAGTCACGATGAAGGTCGCATGCGTGACCACAGTTACCTTAAACAGCAGGAAATCAGCCGGGGAAGGTGACATCACTTCATTCCGAAGGCTAGGACTTCCTTTATTTACCTGGAGTAGGATCAGGTCTAGAGCAACGTTATATTTATATTCATGTTCTTTGATAACACAAGGCTTGCACTTTTACCATGACTGAGTGAAGGCAAATCGCACCAAGTGGTAGGCGAGAAATCTAATGTAGGACAAACGAGTGAACGTGTCATACAAAGGACACTAGAGTCAATTCTACAAGAGTAGCATCCGTAGGTAGTGCCAATAAAATCACAGCTTGTAAATTCTACAAGTCTGTTCATGCATCGAGTTGACAAATGGCCACTTCAGTCAGAATTTTGCCGGCAATCTTTGCATTGCTTAAACTTTTATTAAATGAATGTCAGGCACAAGCCTCCATTGCCATTCATTCATTCCAAGCGTTTTGTTTTCAGGCACAAGCGTCATCTTCATCACTAGAACTGCACGTCAGCATGTGACAGCTCATGTGACCAAAATGATTTGTTAATTTACACTGTCATCGAAGGTAAGATGCAAAAATTGCTACTCTCACTCGCAGGTAGAGGTGATAGAGCATTCTTCCCTTCAAGTGCCCTGTGACACTTCAGAGCAGTATGTGTAGAATCATACGTTTATGTTCGAGACTTTCAATTTCATTTCAAACAATCAATTTGGTACGTGTGAATAATGTTCGTCAAAGTATATTTTGTACGTTTTCCCTATTTTGTTATTTCAGGGCAATAAGCGAGTTCTACATTGAATGCAGGCTACGACTTCTAGCTGTGTTACTCATAAGCAGTCGTCTGCCAGTTAGTTCTAAGAAATGAAATTATAGTCAATTATTTAGGTCAGTTCGTCATAATTATTGAACAAATAACGTTACCGCTTTAAGATATATGTATAACTGCATCTATTAACTGCCAGTCGAAATATTATACGTGGTTGAGACGATACCTAATTCAAAATTCTGAATGATTGATGTGGTAGAAATTAAAAAAGGTTATCCCAAGGAAATGATATTTTCAAATGCATTAGCTTTTTATTTTGTATGAACGTCGATATCGGGTAGTAAAATGTATTGATAGAATAGGAACAGGTTCGGAGAGTCATATAGTATCAGGTGAGTTTCTTGAGTTATGCACTAACCTGGTACTTGTATTTTTTCCGAACCTGTTCTGATTATATCCTTGCATTTTACCATAGACTTTGCCGGTGTAACACAGTGGACTTATACTCTTTGAAGAACTACGTTCACATTTTTTCCCTCCCCAAACGAAGGAAACAGAAAAACAGCACATGAATTTTTTATACGATTCCTGAAGGAACGTAAACATTAAAACGACTGGTGAGCCATAAAGTAGTGGCCCCATTTTCCCTAGAACGTTCATTTGAGCCACTATTTAACCCAGTCGACTTTTCCGATATCATTTTGTATACATCATCTCTCAGCTCGTCCAGCTCTGACTTGCGTCTACCTTCACTGCTATCACTTTTGTCTTTCATTATTCAACCATATCACAGTTTAACTTTTCAGAATTATCACTCCATTCCCATTCTGCACAGATCATTCTCCTGCTTCTCTGTTTTTCACGCTCTCGTTTTTTTTCCATGAGTTTTTCTAACTTTCATGCATACCTGATTCCTAACGCACATCTCAATTCCATACAGCTTTTTTTGGTGTCACTGACTCTTCTTTCAAGTTTCTTTATTATTTTTTCTGCAGTCATTATTTGTGTCCTCGTGGTTCGCTTGCATCCATACCTCAAACGCTCTCCTTTACTTTGCCCCCGCCTAACACACTTCACTGTTTTTTTGACAATACTGGCACGGTGCCCTTCACCTCCACTCCCCAGCACTGCGAGTCTCTTCAAATTGCTTCATATCAATATCAATATTTAAATTTTCCTCTCAACGGTTTTCAATACCACCTCATCTTTTCATGTTTTTTATATTCTTTGCTGTACTTTACTCTCTCACCTACATGCCGTCACATACACCATTGTATCTTCATTATTCATATCTTTCTGTAATTTTAATCTTATTTAGATACAGTAGTGTAGACACTCCGCCATTCACTTCTTTACAGTTGTCCACTCTTCTTTATCATCTACAGTGGAAAAATTCAGGTCAAAATGTCTTTTCTGAAACATTCTATCCATTGCTTTTGTATCATTTGGACCATGCATTTGAAAATCCTTCATTTTTAGGGCTCTGAAGCGCTAGACATCTTCCTCCTCTTCTCTACTCCTTCAGTGAACAAATACAAAGAGATCTTCGGCGTGCTCGCTACTTCCCTTCATGCGGATTTCAACAACTCGTACTGGATTGTGACGGTTTCAATACATATCTGCACATGCAGTATGTTTGTGATGTTAGCATCTCCAAGTACACATGCGCAGATATTTATTTTAGTTAGTCGTATCGTTTTTACACATTGTGGAAAAATGGAAATGGCGAACTTTTGACTGAGTTAGCACGAACATTTACTTAGAGGTAGCATGCAATACAAAATTATACCTGAAAAATTTTGTCAATTGTTATTCTTTAATTTAAATAGAAATTATCCAATAACCTTTTATGAGCAATTGACGCATAAACAGCCTTTGTTTTAATCATTATTAATTGAAAAATTGAACATGCTGAATAGTGGATAATGTGTTGCTATTTAAATGATCTTTACTCTTTAGAGGAACATTTATGTTGTGTTAATGGGTAGAAGCTCCAGGTGCTTTGTTGTCTGTCGACATTTTCGTTGCAAACAACCATTTTCATGTAGACTTGATAAGCCTGGATAACTTTTCGCTAGTAAATTCGGGAAATTGAACTCATTATTTAACTGAATTGCTCGTCATACTTCGTCTGGTCATGATTATGCTGGTCATACTTCTCCCAGTCGTGTCTGTACTGATCATACTTCTTCTGATCACACTCCTCCTGGTCATATTTCTCCTGTTCATGGTCCTAGCAGTAATATTTCCCCTGGTCATACCTCTGCTGATCATACCTCTGCTGATCATACCTTTGTTGATCATACCTCTGTTGATCATACGTCTGCTGATCATACCTCTGTTGATCATACCTCTGCTGATCATACCTCTGTTGATCATACGTCTGTTGATCATACGTCTGTTGATCATACGTCTGTTGATCATATGTCTGTTGATCATACGTCTGTTGATCATACGTCTGTTGATCATACCTCTGCTGATCATACCTCTGCTGATCATACGTCTGTTGATCATGCCACTGATGGTTTTACCTCTGCTGATTATTCTGTACAATTTGGGTGTTGCATCACTTCCTATTTCTCCAGAAATTAAGATATTTCTTACGGGAACCGTTTCCTCCGTGGTTAGTAGACAAATTTGAGTTTAGTCTGTTACTCTTCCTCGTTAGGAGCAGCCATGTTTACAAATTTCTTCCCAGCATCCCAATGATACCGATTGAAGTCTCTCCTTTATAGCTAACCTTCAAAAAACGCACTAAAATTAGAAAAAATACTTTATGGGAGACATGGGAGAAAAAGAATGCACTGAGCAGCATTCTTCATACAAAGAATACCATTATTCTTATTGTAAAAAGTATCTGAATTCAGTTCAGGCTACGCGTACCGCAAATGAGGTCTTTTCGTCATACACGCTACGTTTGTACTGTCTGATAATTAAACAAATGTAAATTCTACTCTGCAGAGCCTTATTCTCTGGAATTAAACAATTAATTAAAAGTCCAAAACACAAAAGTCCACAGGCTGATGAGCAGCCGCTGCACAAAGAACTGAAAGAATGTTTCACAAAAAATTAAGAGGTTCTTCATTTTATTTGACTCACAATATGGGTAGCCCCTAAAGTTTTCCATTACCAGTTCAGTCAACTAAATTCTTCCATAGGTATTTTATAAATACGGAGCTTATTGTAAACTCAAACCCAATTGACAGTCATCACAAATGGATCTTGGATTCGATCACAATCGATGCCAAAACTTGGGATATTTTCACAAAGTTGTGAAATAATGTGGCAAAACGTTTACCACTTTGAATATCAAGTTAAAAATACTGGTTAAAAATTGCATTTTAGCACAAACTTGCGAAGAACCTGTTTGTACATTGACAAAAGTTGGTTCAACTTTCCTATCCTATTTATTTAAATGGAATGTAATTTGGCCAATTTAACACAATGTTCCATAGTTGTGGTTCAACTGACTGGCTAGAATAGAAAATAATAAATCATAGCAGTGGAAACTAACATTTCGAGCAATCGTCCATTTCCAGTGAAAAGACTTCTAGAAATATCGAGCCTCAAAATTAAATATATTTGCACAACAAACCACAAATGCTTGGAAGAATAAATAAGAAATATCAGAAGATGCTCTGAGACAAAGACCATGTAGACAAAATAACTTCGAGGGCATACAATATTAATTGGCAGTTCGGTTTCAAAATAAACAAAGATTCAGACCACAACCAATTTTTAATTAATGTTCAACCGTAGTTCTTGATTCCAGAAATTTAGGATCTGAACTTATTTCCGTCCATGAATCGTCACAAAAATTCAGTTGTGTTGTTTATTCTCTTAAATTTAATATCGTTTGTGATGACATTAGCATGAAGGATCCCATTTTTCACATGCTTAAATTCAGCTATTCTCTGCGCTAAACGTGGGCAAAAACTGCAAGAGTTCGCTTATTAGAATAATGATTTTTATTTTTAAATTTTGGTCCTTTTACTTGTTCTACTATGTTCAATTATTGGTAAAGACAAATCACATAGTTGGCGGGTGATTACAATAACCCCATCCGTATCAGCGGATACACTTTTTCTTCTACTGTAAAACTCAACTTGAAGCTAAATGAGCTTGTGCATTTCAGACAACAGACTTCAGTTATGGCGATAAAAGACCCATTTAATTTTAAAATCTCTGAAGCGCGATTAACTTCACTTTGAAAAGAATGCGCTGGAAGCATCGAAGGAAATAGAAGGTCCTCTCACGCTGAAAAGCTGCAGATCAAAGCGATGCGTAAGAGCCGTTTCGAAGAGGAAGCTTCATATTGGAGTGCAATCCCCACGCTTTATTCCCTGAAACAAAGCAAACCATCCTCCGATGTGCGCGAAAACTGCAGCATTTGTGTTTGTTTGTCATGCTTAGAATATTTGAATCTTCAAATCGTTGTCGCCGACAAGCCAATATCCTTCCACCATTCAGAGATTATTCAGCAGTTGTGTCTTCGCTTTCGAGAAGACTATTTGTGACTGTTCATGACATAGAATGTTTTTGAAAAATAAGGTATATTGAATGGTATGTTGGCTTTATTTCGCATACAAAATGATTGTACCCTTGAGTACAACCACCAATCGAAGCCATGGCAGTACATTCTGTGCAATGAATGTTCGAATGCTCTCACCGTAGACCAAAATATTAGAAGAACCATAAAAAAATTCAGTTCAGGGGGAGTTTTCAGTTCTCTTGCCTCTACTTTTACCGTCATCAAGTAAGAATGACTCTCTGTGCAGCATTTGCAAACATTCATTTATAAAAGGCCTGTGGGAATCAGATCAGCGGCACTACAAACACACGACAGCACTTTCGCCATCTAAAAAATGCACTTTAGAAAATGAAACAGCGTGGATGAAGGTTTCTCAATAAAAACCTACAAGCTTCCGTCAGAAAGAATACGCTAGAATAAAAAATAAGGGTTATGGGCCTTTGAAAAATTGGTTGTTAAAACTGTTACGAGTACGTTTTGGTATCAATGATGTGAGTATTTTTAAAGTTCTGAGGTACGTATAATACGATACTAGCGATAAAATATATTTATTATTCCTGCAGAGTTACTACTGAGTAACATCATCCCCACACAGTACTGAACATTCAAAATTGCAATTTGTGAGCTGCCTTTAGAAAGAATAACCTAAAAATTAATATATAATGGATATTTATTCGGCAACTGAGTTCTCGGCTTGAAAGAGAAAGTTTGAGGCTTTCCATGGAAGGAGTACCACATCGTATGCTCTAAAGAAAGGCGCTTGTCTCAACTCAATTTTTCACATTTGCTTTCTTTTCGAAGTATTTCCTCCGTAACTCTTGAACGACTTTATGACGACTGAGGAGACCAACTCCTACCTTATGATCGCGTCATTGTGAATATGGCGGTGTCTTGCCTGCAGCTTCTCAAGAATGAACTTTGAAACGAAAAATTCTCAAACGTTATCCAGCATTTATAATTTTTAATACAAAAAAAACTAAACAATTCACGTGTAAATTTCACGATTTAGATTTAACTAATTTGAAATTATTATAAAGATGAATGCATTAAAGATTTAGAACGAATTATTGTGTTTGAAATGAATACTTTGTATTAATTTCATTCAAAGCTACCTTTCTGCATCTTATCTACCGATAACATGGCCTAAATAGTATCCGTTGATATTCCTTGGTTTAAAACTGATAAATTTAGGGACCTATGAAATAAAATACATTTTTTAGTTTCACCCGTGTATATTTCTCATCAATATATACAGAAATTCTATTCTGTATCTTTTCGAACGATAACATGGCCATGTGAGAAATAAAGGCTAAAAACAGAAAAAATTGAGTATTTTATAGTGATCCGGCACCTTTGGTATCCACAATACAGTGCTTATATTACATGCATGCCCGTTCTGATTTCAGTTCAATAATTTTTCTTCAATAATAGATCGGAGGTAATGGGACGAACACACACAGATACAAAGAGGGAGAGAGAGAGAGAGAGAAAGATATGGAGATACATTGTCTATTATACATATATGTAGATTTGCAGACGCACGAGTGTAGCAGTGAAGTAAATTAATGCGCAGTGGTTACAAGAGTGCCGCTAACATTTCAAGTAACATAATGTGTTCAATACTGGGATGCCACACCACAAGAAGTTATGTAGTCGTAAAGAGGAAAGAACGGAGGAGTGACTACTTTTGGTGTCAGAGAGGAATTGGATGTTGTTCTACATTAACTAATTAAAAGTAAAAATGGCCTTTGCAATTCTTGATTGTTAAGAAAAGACAATAAAAATTGGACGGTCCAGCATTTCATAGCGTCCATTTGAACCTATATTACTTTGATGTGAATCATAAAAAATACATTTTCAAACAAAATGTAATGTATACAGAAATACTTTCACCCTGACAGTGGAAGAATCATTTCTAATAAATCTAGGGAGTTTATAATACTCATCAAATTAAGAAAAAATCTATACAAATGCTTTATCATTCTCGTGTCAAAAAATTAAAGATTAGAACATATGCCAATGATATAGAAAAAGAAACAGTTAATGGAAAGAACAATTAGAGCAAAGAAAATTAAATCATCAGATCCTTTGAGCCCTATATCATTACCATTACAATTCTTGCCGTAGTTAATATTCATGAATCTAACTTTGTAAAGATTCATAAATCTTACCTAGTAAATATTCATGAAGCGATTTGAATCCAACGTATTCTCTCAAAATGTTAACTAGGTAACCCTGTTCAGAAAAACCACTGATTCAGAACTCATTATTTTAAACTGATAGCTTTCTGCTTATTTTTACCATGCTTTTCTCAAAAACGAGAATAGATTCCGCAGTTACCAACGCATGTTGTGTTTGCTTCTATTTATGTATTGAATGAAATTCTTTCCTGAATTTTCATTCAGTTTTTACGTTCCAACTAATAATAATGAGTTAAGAATTACCTACCCTGTACTACGATTACCCCAAAAGCACTCCTTAATTAGGTGTTTTACATCATAATGATGATTTTACATTACATTTAAGAGGTATAATGATGGTAAAACTTCCATAATTTCATGTAATAAATTTATGAGGTAACATTTACTCAGCTACGCCTTTTTGAAATGGTGATTCAAATGAATAGTTCCGAAATAGAATACCAACAATCACATTATGACGTAATGCCGTACTTCTTAGCTCAGGTATTTCTGAAATTCTAGTTACATCTCTGCCTGCGATTAAACAGAGCTGCTTAATTACTTCTTATCCACACTATACATTCTTTGTTCGTTTGGGATAGACTATTTCCATTTAATGTTCTCTCATCTTATTCAATTAGCTGTTTCCTTAAAGAAATACAGCTACTCTCTCAACATGGAACTGTAAGTCAACTCACTTCCATTACAATTCTTATCTTTCGAAGTGTTAGCACACTGAATGAGAGATACTGTATGCTCAAGCGTAAGGGTCCACGAATCATTGTTCGACTTCCGTTGGTATGATTGACCTAAAATGACTTCCATCTTATAAGTAGCTTACCAACAGAAGCTCGTTATGCTTTCAGGCTTATAAATAAATTAGAATAACGAAAAACTGTAATTAAAACATGGAATGGACACAAGTTTAATCAAAGTTAATTTCTGAAAAGATTGATAAAGTTGAACTTATGGTTTTTCCCAATTGAGACGAAAAGATTTAGATTCACGTATGATGAGGTTCAAATGCCAAAAACAATTATTTCTGAAATCGTTTCACACGCTTTCGCTCAGATTTCAAGCGTTGGTCTACTAAATAATAATGATGATCTATGTGCCCTAAAACTCCATATTAATCTTTACTAGCATTTATGTCACGTGAACGAACGATATTTATGATATACATTGCGACTAACGCTAGTAGTCCAATGCTCAAAATATCGCATAAAAATATTTTCGGAACCATATCAGATGGCTATTTTTTAAATACATAATCATTTATCGAGGATTTAACATAGCTATTTTCAATTCTAACAATCTATATTGAGAGAACAAACCTTTTTCCAAAAAAATTGTTGTTTGTATCGACCTGCGATGTTAGTCCAACGTGATTTAAAGAGTGAATTCACCATCAAAGGAGATTAAAAGCTATTGATACTAAGTTCAGCATTGTATTGAATATAAATCTAAAACATTTGAATAGAAGAGTGAACATATTTGGTAAAATATATAGGATATTTATTGTTGTGACGTCTCTTACGTTTTGTGGCTTTAAAAACACGATTACATATTTGTCAATTCAGTCAATTTCTTTAATGCAGCAGATAGCACCGATTTCGATGCGCCTACTGTGGTATTCCATAAGTCTTGTTTCGTAGTAATTTGCCGACCATCACCATAAATCTGTCTCTTAATGATGGATCAAAATTTTTTTATTCGATTCAAATCTGTCAGTCATCCATCTCGCCGCTGTCGCTGGAGTTCCGTGTGACGTACAGGGCTGGCATCTCTGCCACGCATTTACGAGTGCGGGCGTATTTTAAAACAAACTGCATGTTTCTTTCTGTTTCCAGTCCTGGGAAAAAATATCGGTTGTTTTATAACTTGAATGTACCTTGTATGTTTTGTTAAATCTGTTCATTGTTCATTTCAAATGTTGTAGATTGACATCTGTTACAATGTTGAAGCTAGTATCATTTGTTTTTAATTCTCTTTGACAATGAATTCACTCTTTAAATTATGTTAGATTAATGTCACTGGTCGATACAAACACCAATTTTGAGGAAAAAATGTTTTGTTTTTCAATATATGTTGATATCAATTCAAATAGGCATCTCAAATTTTCCCTAAATAACTATGTATTCCAAAAATAGGCATCGAATAGATCCAAAGCCATTTACATGTAATATTATAAGTTATGTTATATTGGACTATTAGGTGGGTCGCACTGTAGATCTGTTTTGGAAAATGAAGAGCTTTTACTTTGATCACAAACGCTATTACTTTACCTTAAGTTACTCTTTTTCAAAACTTGACGGAATTCTGGAATTAGAAAGAAATCGTACAAATTCACATTCATCAGGAATTTTTGTTTAAAAGAAACATAAGTTTTGCATGCAGATAGAAATAACAGTGTACTACCAAGTAACTTGGTTTTTTATGAAAAAAATAGATCAAGAAATGCCGGTTGAGTTGAACTGCAGGACTTCCAGTATTATGAAAGGAAGTAGTAGTTTTTAATTCATCAATCTTCCTGCTCAACTATAAGTGGAAGCACATTTACGCTATTGAGAAATGTATTATAGGTATGAAAGCTATGTTTCTAACCTCCATCATCATGACTTTCTACACCTTATGTGCATATGTAGATACTAAGTAACATCCGATAATAATTCTCCAGAGCGGGAAAATCTCAATTTTATTTAAAGTTTGAATCAAGAATACAGTAAAGGGCTACTTCAGAAGATTTAAAGTAATGTTAGAATTTGCTTTTACATTATTTTGTAAGACCAAGACGATCACTCTTTTCGGAACGCATATGCTCGTACATACATTTACATAAATGGGTCTACCTCACGATTTTGTACGCAAACACTGAACGCACGATCAAAAACTGTGTCTCACACAAAAAATAATAAGACGATTTGTTTTAATTAGTTATATTGTTACAAAATTTCTCCTTCTTTCGCCGCTCTACTGCGACCATAATAAGTTAGAGCTACTTGCCCAAGAAGCTTGCCTCATATTACACATTTCTAATGAAATATACACTAATTCAGGCATATTTCAAACACGTTAGTACCCGACTTGTGATGGTGGACCATAAAGTTAGAGAAGAATAGTTGCCTCCAAGCAAAATCGAAAGAAAACGATAACTGTACCGCTGTAATGAGTGTGAGTTATTAGAACTAAAATTAAAAATTACAGACCATTCATTATATTTTTGTCACACTCTATAGCTGTCACAGTTACACTTCATTTTAATTAGCTTCACTGATAACTATAAACTTTTTTAACCCAATCCGTCCATACAAAGGAAACTATAATGCACTTCATCTGCTGTAATGGTGATAATTTTCATTCGTTTGCATTCTGAAGTTTTGCATGCATAATATTTTAGATCACTGACTGGTGAATCCAAAAACTAAAATCCATGACAAAATGTATCCGACATGCGAAAACTTTGAAAACATTTCGTTCAGTGAGGCATCAGCATTCGAATATTTGTACTAAAAATACCTTGACTTTATAAAGAATGCTGCTAGCTCGGATCCAAACTTTTCTCGTTGATGGTTTCGATAACAAAGCTCAATGGATCCCATTTCCGAACACTGAAGTTTTACACTAATTCTAACTCGCAGATGAAATTCTCGACACCGTTTAAAGTCTACTCTTATAGATTAGTAATACATTACGCTGGTCAAAAGTAAAAGTTTTCCTGACTTAAAAATAGATATTTTATAATCATCTGATCACGAAACAACCAACCAATGATATTGAAAACTTTGAATTAGCCCTTGGCTCTGGGATGTAGCCCGTTTAAGTTAAACATAAAAATTGTTATGAAATATGACGTCTGGAGGTTGTGTTGGCACATTTGAATACAGCTGTGATGAGTGAAGGGAAAATTTTAAGAGTACAGTAACACATCAGAAGTCGAACACAATCTGTTCCGGAAAATTGGTCGACTTCTGAACTGGTCGACTTCCGAACGAATTTCCCCCATAAGAAATAATGGAAACGCCATTAATGTGTTCGAAGCCTCACTCGACAGGTACAATACAGATAAATACCATTGGGAGCAAAATAATACAACACGTTGATTAAATTGCCATATTGCACATTTGTAGACCGCGTACAATTACGAAAATTAAAATATATATAAACAATAGTATACAAAGGTTAATAACATATCTAAAATTCGCAAATATTTAATAGAAAAAATACATAGGAACATGTAAAATAAATACGTGAACAAAAGTTTACAACACATTTCAAGATATACATACATTAATACTTCGTTGCATAGCCCTGATTATTAATTATGGCTTCAAGACGTTTATAGTAGTTCACTAACAGCCTTTTACAATTTCGGGCGTAATCTTATTCCATTCTACATGCAAATTTCTTTGAATTCAGTGATGTTATTGGGACCTCTCTTCTGAATTTTCAATTTCAATTCCCTCCACAAGTTTCCGATCGGATTCATGTCCGGCGACTGACTTGGCTATTCTAAAATGTTTATCTTCTTCATCTTCAACCATTCCTTGGTTTCGTTTGCAGTATGCTTTGGATCGTCGTCTTGTTGGAATTTCCATCCACGCTTCAATTTTAACAAACGAGCTGAAGGTAGGACTTGCTCTTCCAACATTTCACGATATTTCCTGCCATTCATGGTTCCTTCAATGATGTGAAGTTTAACTACCCCTGATGAGCTGAAACATCCCCACACCATGATTGAGCCACCTCCAAACTTAATAGTGGGTATGGTGCAGTTTGGTTTATACTCTTTGTTTTAGTGCCTCCAAACATGGTTTGTACTGTTTCTCCCAAATAGTCCGATTTTGGTTTCATCTGACCACAGTACTGAATTCCAAAACGCTGCTGGCTTGTTCAAATGGTCGTTGGCATATTTCAGCCTGGCCTTGACGTGATGTTTCTGGAGAAGAGATGTCCTATGAAGGATGCGGGAGCAAAGACCTTCATGGCGCAGTACCCAGCTGATCGTGTGTTTGCTGGCTTTGATCCCAGAGGCCTTGAAATTATCCTTCAGTTCTTTAAGAGTAGTTTGAGACCTTTGCACTACTATTCAAACCAATTTTCGAGCAGCACGGTAGTTATTCTTCCGTATACGGCCAGTTCGAGGCTTGCTGAGAGTCGTATTCTGGCATTTCCACTTACGTATTATGGTTCCAACCGAGGCTACATATAGGAACACACAGTTGTGCACTTATCTTCTGATATCCCAAACCTTCATTATGGAGCTCCACAATACGTTCGCGAAGATCTTGGCAGATGTCTTTATTCATAGCCATGCTTACGACCTTTCAGAACGAGAGCTGTTGTACCAATGTCACGTTCTTCGAGATGAATGCTGACGAAAGTTCGGTTGCCAAATAGTAGAATGTATTAGAACATTCTGGAATAACCCTATGATAATTTTCATGTATAATATCGAGAAAAAAGTAGGGTATTACACGTATTTATTAAACAAGTTCTTATATATTTTTTTCTATTAGATATTTGTGAGTTTTGGATATATTATTAACCTTTTTATACTATTGTTTATATATAGTCCAATTTTCGTAATTGTACGTGGTCTATAAATGTGCAATTTGGCGATTTAATCAACGTGTTGTATTATTTTGCTCACACGGTATAAGTAATGTGTAGTTGTCACACAGACAGTAACTCATAAAGGTAAATTAGTTTTCTTCAGTAAATCCTCGAACATTTGGAATGCCTTTTCACAGATGAACGCTTCACTCATACTATCACCGTGTAACTGTTTCTCATTTATTAAGATCAACAATAATTTCTCCACTTCTTCCAATGTCTGAGGCATTTTCTTCGTCAATGAGGTCACATCTTTTGCAACATTCGCTCCTTTGAGCTAGAATAGAATAGAATAGAATAAGGCGATAGGAACGAGCCGTTTGGCCCATTCTTGGTTCAATACCGAAGTCCCATGCCGTCTAAAGTAAATCCATCAGTCATGCACGTACACCTTAACCCCGTAAGTCAATTTAGTCATGTGCACACATATCACTCACGCACAGGCGTTTATGTCACGAGCATTTATCTCAATCATACATTAACCTTAAGGAGTTAGGGACATAGTTAGTAGGATGTAATACTGGGGGGGTTCGTAATCCAAAATTTATCAAGACGATTTTTGAATGTGTTCACAGTGCCAGCAGAAACTATGTTTTCTGGCAGCTGGTTCCAAGTTGCGGCAATTTTAACGGGAAAAAAGTTCATAGCTTGAGATGTCTTGAAGTTTCTCAGTAATAGTTTTTGACCGTTATTTCTGGTTCTTACGTTACCGTCTCTTTCGAAGAGCCCTTCCAGGGTAACATCGTTAAGGCCATTGAGATACTTAAAGGTCTCAATAAGTTGTCCTCGCAGTCTTCTTTGTTCTAGGGATATAAGTTCAAGGCGTTGAAGACGTCTTTCGTAGCTGAAATTGCAGAGTTCTGGAATCATCTTCGTTGCTTTCCGTTAAATTTTTTCCATTTTATTAATATCTTTTCGTAAGGTAGGAGACCAGAGTTGCACTGCATATTCTAAATGAGGCCGGACTAGCGCTTTATAGAGCGATAACATTATGTTCTTTGACTTGTATTCAAAGTTTCGTGCAATGAAACCAAGAATCCTGCTCGCATTTTTGACGCTTTTTTCCACTTGTTTGTCATGTTTGAGATTTTCAGTGACAATGACACCTAAATCTCTTTGTTGCTGGACTGTTTCAATAGGTATGTTATACATCGTGTGTTGGAAATGTCGGTTATTTGCACCAACGTGCATTACTGAGCATTTTTCAATGTTGAAGCTCATTTGCCAGGTTTCAGTCCATTGTAGAAGACGGTTGAGGTCTGAATGGATAGTTGCTCTGTCCCTTTCGGTGAATGCTCTGTGACAGAGTTTCGTGTCATCGGCGAATTTGTTGATTTTACTGATGATTCCGACATCAAGATCGTTGATATAGATGATGAAGAGAAGCGGGCCTAAAACGCTCCCTTGAGGGACTCCTGATGTTACAAGAGTTGGATCACTTGTTTCATCGTGAATCGCTACGCGTTGAGTTCGACCTGTAAGCCAGTTTCGTATCCATCGGTAGTAGTTGCCTCGTATTCCATGCGCTTCCACTTTGGCCATGAGTCTTTCGTGGGGGACTTTGTCGAAGGCTTTTTGAAAGTCTAGATAGACAAGGTCTACGGCTTTTGTACTGTCGTATATACGGTTAACTTCTCCAAAGAAGTCAAGGAGATTTGTGAGGCAGCTACGTTTTTCTCTCTTCTATCTTCTTCAAAAACATTGATATCGTTGACTTACCCATGCCATACTGCGTAGCAAGATCCGAAACACGCACTTCACTTTCGAATTTTGCAATGATTTCCTTCTTCAGTTCGATCTTTGTTCTAACATTCTTTCTTTTCACTCGCCCACTATCACTAACATTCTTCTTAGAACCCATTTTTTGCGGTTTAGAACGTAAATTACCCAATTACACAGGAAAATGAAATAGCGTATAACGCTGCGTAAGTTCTCATGTGACCAGAACAACGGACGGCGAGTGACTGCCGACGCTCGACTTGGCGCGCTTTCCAATCGGCTTGGTTCGACTTCCGAACGCTTGTTCGGCTTCCAGGCCGAAAATCACTCGAATTTTCCGGCCGACTTTGCTGTTCGACCTTCGAGCCGTTCGACTTCAGAGTTATTACTATACAGGAAAAATTTGGACTCTAAAGATCATATTGGTACGACGTTATTTGTCGTGATTAAAGTCTGGCTTGAAGTTTTGAGATTTTCATGTACATGTAGAATAACGTCAATGAAAATCTCAAAAATAAGTGTGTTATATTGAAAATGACAAAGAAATGCTCTAAAAAGCACTACAGGTTGTTAATAAAAAAACAAATAATGATGGTGAAAAAACGAAGTGTGAGTGTACAACTGAATACAGTAATGATGAGTCATTCTTACAAATGTTTTATACAAATAGCTCTCTAGAGGTTGTTTGAAGTACTGGATTAATACAATTGAATTATTTTTAGTTTGTGTGCTCTACAGAAAATATAAATATCATATGATTAAGTCTAATAACAATAAATTAATGAAAGTTTGAACTTTAATTAAGATATGTTCTAAGTGATTTTGATATATAGTTAAAATAACTAACGTTGCTACATTAACAAATTTTTTGAGACGTTCATTTAGACACACAAAGTTAATTGAGAGAAACTAATGAATAAACAGAAGTATATCATATACAGCAATGCTTCAATCTGAGAATATATACATCCGAATGTTTATTATAGTAAGAAATACAATTCGCTGTTCTCCAACTTGTGTTTTTTGTGTGTTTACGTTATAATAGAAACCTTGTAAAAACTTTTCTCAACATTTTTCTTGTAATTGAAAATTAGATGTTCCATGAGAGTGAACATGCTTTGAAATTGTTGTTTAGACTTTTAAAACCTAATTTCATCTCAAATTCAGTAAAAATTTGTTTGAAAACCAAATTTACTATTTTTACATAAGTGTACTCAATACTTTAAAATCAATCTATTATGCACTTTTCTTTATATTTTTTTCAACAACTTTCTATTACATTTTGTAGTATTTCTGTATTCCTCGTGGTAAAAGCCTTATTGCAGTAATTTGGCATTGTAACTCATTGAGAGCAACATGAATTAAATTTTACACTGTGCGTTGAATACTTTTTTCCTTAACTGCATGTATGCACGGGAACAAACTATGGGAAATCTTTGCAGTATTATTTGAGCATTATTTTAATGATATGTTGCATTAACTATTTGCTATTGACGTTTGATATTCAGTACGCTGTGATGATACTTATACACAAACTTCCACTGTGAGCTGTACACTGAGCCTGTGCGTGAGTGCTCCCCTAATTGTTATGTTAGTTGGGGTCTGTGATAGCAGTCGTCAACTTACTCGTCATATTTATTTGACGTATATGAAAAATTTGTATAGATTGGACTCAGAATGTTTCATTCACATTACAATAATTGCCATTAGCAGCAGAGATGAAAACGGTCACTAGTGTCTTTTAATTAGAGAAGAAATTTCATCCAAGTACCCTTGCATATATAATTAATTTATGAACCATGTGGTGTTAAAGCAGCGGTAATTAAATTTCTTTTTTGCTGTAAATTATTTTTTCTCTACCTTCATCATCCCAATGATATATTTCTCGGTAAGAATTAAAAATTTTCAATTTCTTATGAACAGTTCTTGGATACAAGATTAAAATTATTTCATATCTATCCCAAGTCTGGAACCAAAATATGAACATAGTGGCCCTGCAATTTATAGATAATGACAGAAATTTATTTAGATCATAGATAATTAAAATAGTCACATGACTGGCCTTCCGCACACTGTTTGAGAGAATAACTATCTCTGAATTTTCATTTTTCGAGGGTTAAACTTTTACAGCAAATTGACCATTTCTTAAACTTTTATGCTTGATAAGAATTGTCCCCTGTTTTCTAGTTGTTAATTAGATATTCTTCTTAAGAAATTTCCCATTTTGCTGACATTCGGTTTCTCTCTCTCTCTCTCTCTCTCTCTCTCTCTCTCTCTCTCTCTCTCTC